>ML821987.1:29980-43003 GCA_009831015.1 Picea engelmannii
GTGTGGATCAAGTAAGTGATTGAGTATCCCACTTGGGGAGGCATCACTTCCTTTGATCCTTGAGTGCTTTTGTGATTGTTGCCAGTGAAGGCGGTCCAATGGAGTAAGTGCCATTGGGGCATGCTTGGCCTTTGTATGTTTCATTTACATTGGTGTATCTTTGTATCTAGTCTATGTACCTTTGTATCTAGTTTGTAAATGGTGTAATCTTTTGTAACACTTAGAATTTTGTTGTATAATTGTAGTTTGTGGTTTGGGGTAGTTGAACTTGTTCATACTTGTAAAACTTTTGTAATTGAACCACCCTCAAACTTTAGTTGACCCCATTGCCCAACCTTAGGCACTAGTCTTAGTTGACTTAGGGAAAGGGTTGCTTCACATATAGATTAGACTTGCACTTTGCATTGTTGCTTGTCATCATAGGCTAGTTTTCCCCTTTGGCCTATAACGAATTAAAACTAACTCCTAGAACATTAACATTAAAATTAACTTAGTAATTACGGACAACCCCCCTTGGCTTCCCTAGGAGTGAGCCTAGAAGTAAGAGGTTCCAGTCAAGGTGACAGTGTGGACTTGGAACTTAGACATTGTGTCTCTGAGGGCACACTAAGTGAATTGGACTTAGCTCACGTTAGCAAGTGTGCATTAGGACGGAAACACACCCCATCTTTGCACTTGACACTGATTTGGAAATACTGTTCGGAGGGAATGATGTAGCAGTAAAGGGTAGGGTTTCAAATGGAGACGATGATACAGCGGAGTGCAATATCGGTACACAGGAGGAGCCTAAGTTTGTCAAGTTGTCAAGCAATTTGACCAAAGAACAGAGGGTCGAGTATACTGAGTTATTAAAAGAATTTGTTGATGTGTTTGCATGGACCTATGAAGACCTCAAGACATATGACACATCTGTCATTGAACACAAGATCCCACTGAAGGGAGAGGCTAAACCATTTAGGAAGAAGCTAAGACAGATAAATCCCATGTTGTTTCCTGTCATGGAGAGAGAAGTGAAGAAGTTGTTAGATGCCCAAATCATTGTCCCCTTGAGATATTCTGAGTGGGTGGCCAATTTGGTTCCCGTGAGGAAGAAAAGTGGAGAAATCAAGCTCTGTGTCGATTTTAGGAACTTGAACAGGTGCTCAAAGAAAGACAACTATCCTTTGCCCCACATGGAACACATATTGCAGAGGGTAACTGGTACATCTAGGATATCCATGATTGATGGTTTTTCTGGTTATAATCAGATATCAGTGATGCCTGAGGACAGAGAAAAAAAAACCTTCACCACTCCTTGGGGCACATTCATGTATGCCAAAATGCCTTTTGGATTAATGAATGCAGGTGCAACATTTCAGCGAGCCATGGACATAGCCTTCATTGGGGAGAAAGATCAGTTTGTGGTGATCTATCTGGACGACATCACAGTCTTCTCCAGGTCTGATAAAGAGCACCGCTGTCACTTGAGGAAAGTTTTCTTGAAGTGTCGGAGTTTTGGCCTATCCTTAAATCCCAAGAAATCTTTGTTTTCTATGAAGGAGGGGAAGTTGTTAGGCCATATAGTATCAGCAGAGGAAGTGAGAATTGATCCCAGAAGCGTAGAGGCAATTCAGACCCTGTCACTTCCAAGGTCTAAAAAGGAAGTTCAGGCTTTTTTAGGGAAGATTAACTTTTTGAGGAGGTTCGTCTCAAATTTTGTTGAGTTGGTGAAACACATCACAGCCATGTTCAGAAAGGGAAACGAAGTAAAATGGGTTGTTGAACCCAGGGAATCTTTTGTCCAAATAAAAAAGGCATTGACTGAGGCACCTGTGTTGATCAGTCCGGATTATTCCAAGGATTTCCTAGTTTTTTCTTTTGCTTCTTTTGATACAGTAGCAACGGTCTTGTTGCAGAAAAATGAGGAAGGGCGAGAGAAACTCGTTTCCTTCTTCAATAAGGCCTTAAGAGATGCAGAAATCAGGTACGAGATCATGGAGAAGCAGGTCTATGCCTTGGTAAAATCTCTCAAAGCTTTCAGAGTCTATGTCTTGCACTCAAGAGTGACTGCATACGTTCCTTCAGCCTCTATGAAGGACATCCTTATACAGCCTGACATAGATGGGAGAAGAGGTAAATGGATTGCCAAGATCCTAGAGTTTGACCTGGAGATAAAGCCCACCAAGTTGGTAAAAGGGCAAGGTTTAGCTAAGCTGCTGGTTGAATCCAATTGCAAGGCCTTGGGGGTTAGCTTTATTAACGCTTGCTCAAGAAATCAGCAAGTTGAGTCGCCCAGCAAAAGCTCTCGGGGTGGCTTATCACTAGCAGAATGCACCTGGTACAGAGACATTTTGTACTTTCTACAAGAGTTGAAGCCTCTTGATGGAATGGGAAAAAGCAAGGCAAGGGATTTAAAGCTCAAGGCGGTCAGATATTGCCTTATTGACCAAGTCTTGCACTGGAGAGATCCGCTAGGGGTGTTTCTGAGGTGTCTGAATCCACAAGAAGCCCAGAAAGTTATGTTTGATTTCCACAACAGCCTTTGTGGAGGGCATCATTTCTGGAAGACCACAACCCACAAAATTCTTAGGGCTGGGTACTATTGGCCCACCTTATTCATTGATGTCTGCAGAGAAGTCAAAGCTTGCATCAAATTCCAAAGGTTCTCAGGAAAGCAGCAGTTCAAATCTCTGCCACTAAAGCATGTAGTAGCTTCAACACCCTTTCAACAGTGGGGGTTGGACTTCATTGGGGAAATTCATCCTCCTTCAAGTGGCCAGCATAGATGGATCCTCACTGAAACAGACTATTTCACCAAGTGGATAGAAGTTGCCCCCCACCAGGAGTGCTTCGCACAAGGTGATTATCATCTTTTTGGAGGATATCATAGCTAGATTTGGTTGTCCCAACAAAATTGTCACTGATAATGCCGCTTCTTTCAAGTCTGAGCCTCTGGTTACGTTCTGTGAGCAGTTCGAGATTTCACTAGTTCACTCCACTCCCTATTATCCTCGAGGAAATGGACTGGCAGAATCTTCCAATAAAAGTCTAATCAAACTCATTAAAAGGTTATTGGAAGACAATAAGAGGGCCTGGGATTCAAAGCTCAAGTTCGCTCTATGGGCCGATCGAGTGACAACAAAGAAGTCCCTGGGCACCTCACCTTTTCAACTTGTTTATGGGACAGAGGTTGTTTTTCCCATTCAACTCGCTTTACCTGTAGAAAAATTCTTTCAAGATCATGAAGGAGAGCCAGACCATATGGTCAGAAGAATTCATCAAGCGGTGGAACTGCAACAGATCAGGGAGCAGGTAATGGACTTAGCTCACAGTCATCAGCAGAAGATCAAGCAGGCTTTTGACAGGAAGGTTAGGAAGGAGGAATTTGAGCTGGGAGATTTGGTGCTTAAGTGGGATGCACCCAGGCAGGATAGGGGCAAACACAACAAGTTTGATTCCCTCTGGATTGGGCCCTTCAAAATCTCTGAAGTATTCTTAAATAACACGTACAGGTTGCAGGATTTGGAGGGTGAAGAAGTCTTTACCGGCCCAGTAAATGGGCATTTCCTGAAGAAATGTTTTGTTTGAGCCTTAGACGGCTCCTTTGTTTTGTAAATATTGTCTTTATTGTTTTTCTGTTTATTTTCGGCTTAATAAATGACTCCATAACCCAACAGAAGGCAACTGGAACTGCAGAAGGAGTTCTTAGAGCATCGCAAGGACAACTCTATCCCCCATGGAGCCTAATGTTAGCGTCAATTCTCGCAAGTCATGAGTGTAAAGCACAGCACACAGAAAAGGTCCATTTCGGGTCTAAAATCAAGCGAGCGGGCATTTTGTTGTCAATGGCGAGAATCCACAGATGGAGCAGATCGACGATCATCGGGTAGGCTTGAGTCGCGGAATTGCACGAGTTATAGCGCATGGGTTCATTTCTTATCACCAAATTCGCGAAATGATTAGCCCTTTCGTGATTTTGGCTATCGGGACTTCAAAGAGACAAAGGGTCATTCCTCCACTACATCGGGAATTGCCGAAACCCGAAACACGATATGTAAAAGCTGCCCAGGAGCCATTTCGGCTACCGGGACTTCAAAGGACAACAGGTTGCTCTCCTCCACTGCATCGGGAAACCCTGAAACCCAAAAAAAGAAATGTAAAAGTGCCCGGGAGACATTTCGACATTTCGGCTACCGGAACTTCAAAGGACAACAGGTTGCTCTCCTCCACTGCATCAGGAAACCCCGAAACCCGAAACGCAAAATGTAAAAGTGCCCGGGAGCCATTTCGGCAACCGGGACTTCAAAGGAACACAAGTTACTCTCCTCCATTGCAACGGGAAACCCTGAAACCCGAAACGCGAAATGTAAAAGTGTCCGTGAGCCATTTCATCATTTCGGCTACCAGGACTTCAAAGGACGAAGGGTTGTTCTCCTCCACTGCATCGGGAAACCCTGAAACCCGGAATGGGAAAAGTGCCCAAAAGCCGTTTTGGCATTTCGGCTACCGGGAGTTGAAGAGACAAGAGAGTCGCTCCTCCACTGCATCGGGAAACCCCGAAACACGAAATGTAAAAGTGCCCGGGAGCCATTTCAGCATTTTGGCTACCAGGACTTCAAAGGACAAAGGAGTAGCTCCTCCACTGCATCAGAAAACCTCGAAACCCGAAATGCGAAAAGCGCCCAAAAGCCATTTCGGCATTTCGGCTACCGAGAGTTCAAAAGACAAGAGAGTTGCTCCTCAACTGCATCGGGAAACCCCGAAACCCGAAACATAAAATGTAAAAGTGCCCGGGAGCCATTTTGGCATTTCGGCTACCGGGACTTCAAAGGAACAAAGGGTTGTTTTTTTGTGTTTTCAGTCTTGGCCACCCTCCATGGAAGAAGCAGTTAATGAGTATTGAGCAGGTGGTTGGGACCTCAGCTCAACTCATAAATGGAGGGCGTGGAAAGAGCCTAGAGCAATCAGCCCATGGTACCTCTGTATGCAAGTCCCCCTGCAAGAGCCATGCTGAGTTAAGATGGCGTCTGACAAAGGAGTTCCATCCAGGTTTGACTGAGGAGCATGCACACGCTAATTTGGACTTTAATGTCCCAGCTACCTTCCTGCTGCAAAAGTGGCAAATTGCCCTGACTATATATCCTCAGTTTTTGTATTTCTGTAGGGATGGATGGTAGAGTAGGGCTCCCAACTGTAATGTTTTAATGAAGCACTGGTTTTCTTGGCTATGTATCTGTACATGAGATTTCCTTGTTTAATGTAAGGCAGCTCTCTTTTCCATCTTGTTTCGATCTCATACTGAAACAGTTCATGACTAAATGATTCACATGAATCGTCGTGACTGTGTTATGATAAAGGATTTATTATAGCGTTGTTATGTTCTTTTAGTGTTTTGCTTTCAATATAAGAGGTTCTTGTGTTCAAAGTTTTCTTCTATAGGTTGTTGGAAGCCCGATGCCTACAGCAGCCCTTCACATTTCCTTACAATGAAATATCCTTGATCCGGCTGATCAAGATATTCGCTACTGTTCTAATGCTCTGTCGTGCAGATCTGATACACTGGGGGTTTCTAGATGCGTTTTAACCGTGTGTTTGAGATATTCTTCGGTTATTGTGGTTGCATGTTGGTTATTGCAGGTGCATGTTGGTTATTACATGTGCATGTTGCATATTTAAGGTTTAACAATCATATAAGGACGCATGCAAAAGTATAGAATGTCAACTGCTCAATATCATGAATAATAACAGTTCAAGCATGGAAATACAATAGTCTACTGGAAATACAAAATCTAAACGTCAGTCAGATCTCTTGGATCTGTACTGGAATACAATCAAATAACAAAAAAATAGTCGTGATCATAAGAAGATAGCAGATCTGATGCATGCACGGATAGATCAGCAAAAATGTGCGATTCCGGAGAAATACGGTAACTGCTACCAACTGGAAAACTCGACCTGAAGAATCCACCGTCAGAATGTGTCTGAAACTACTCCAATAAAAGTGCCTTAGCCTCTAGATTGGAATGGATGTCTGTCGGATCTCGGATCTGACCCCGACGGCACTGGATCTGGACCCCTGGGGGGTTTGCGCCCCTCCTGGAACACTGAATGCGCCCCAAAAGATTCCACCAATGGAATCTATTGCTATATGTCTCAAAACGATCGTCTCGTCAAATGATGAAATGGGTTGGAAGGATTTGTCCGGATCTGCCGTGAAACTCTGCATGCAATGCCAAATGTCTGTCCGGAATAACTGCGCCCTGAATGGCTAGATGAATCGATCTGCAAAATTCCACCGACGAAATTTGATGATAGATGGCTCAATGGAAGCGCCCTGGCTGGATCTCCAATGGGTCGGAACGAAATTGCAATCGGGACACAGGTCTATTGCAGCTCTCCAAACCCTCAAACTAGCTTGCGCCCTCCTTAGCTGAGTTGCGCCCTCCACAATGAAAACTCCTGAAACATACGGTGAGATACCTGGATGGTATCTCCGATGGGATAGGGTGTGTCTCTCAACACCGAAACCGATCAAGGGTGGTGGTTTCCTCCAGAAATCCACAAAACAGTAAGGTCGGCTCTCCTTCTCCTCTGGGAACTCTCAACATCAAATCATAACAATGCATAATGAGGAATTAGGTCAAATTCCTCCATTTATATCTTTCCCATTCTAATTCTTCATTGACCTCACTTAAGCTAGGCGCCTTTCCTCCTAAAGTGATTTATTTGTCAATTAAGTCCCCCCTTAACACCTTTTCATTCTAATTCTTCGTTGACTTAGGCTTAAGTGACTTTTCCTAAGTATTTTGGCTTAATTCATCGTTTAGCCGTTAATTCCTCCTTATTTCTCCATCTTGTTCCTTGTTTGTGCCTGACTATAGTCTACGGGAACATATAGACTACTAAGTCACTCCCTGCTGGCCTACTCTTGGGAACGGGACATCACATACAAAAGTCTTCCTCCTACTCGCCCTTATTGCAACTTACTGCCTGAAATTGAATCAAGGCCTCATCTACCTGTGCATGCCCGGCATAGTTTCTGAGTTAGAACGATATTGTTCCGAGTTCACTTTCATCCATCACCCTTTATTAACAAATCATGACATTTAAAACTGATAGACCTCAGGCTTACTCCTGCCGCAATCCAGGAGTGACTTCTGACGCCAACTGTATCAACACAACATAACTTTAATCAAAAAGAATACCGCCTGTGAAACCAACCATGAGCATTCATCAATCATCACATAAACATAAAGATAATCTTTGCATCAATAGATAAGATGACAATAGATAAACATGAAAGACCAATGTCAGATAAAGCAATAGATGGTGATGTGATGAAAGTGTCGCGTTAATTTTATCTTGAGTATTTTAATTACGGGATTTGGTGTTATTAGAAAAGTTTTGAGACCGTGAAGTGGGGATTAAAGTTGGGGTCCCCACTCTTTGTGTGCAAAGTGTAATGTGGCCTCCTTGTGCGTTATTCGCCAATCTTATAGACTTACCGACCGGGTGTGCTGCAAATCCAAGGAGGTGAGTTACCCCTTGACTTGACATACTCCACCCAAGGTAGAGGTCTTAGATGGATAATGCCACTTAGAGATTGCCCTAGTTATACTAGCATGCACTATTCAAATTGTTTGTAGGTCACCGAAGCACTTGAGTGTGACAGCGGGCTTGCATACTCAGATTTGAACAATTGGGGTTTATTCCAATAACTTTGCAAAATGAAACTAGTAATAATTAAACCTAGAACTTGCAGTTGATTTTAAGACTTTGATTTAAATGAGATGAGTTAATTTTAGCTTGTTTATGAATGAAACACTAAATAAAACCAATGAAACGGGACACAACCCCGAAAAGAAGAAAAAAACAAAAGGCACCAGTTTCCCCCCAGGGGCAAGGGAAACAACTAAAGACGAGCTTTGTGGCTCGCTAACTTTATTACAAAATTAAACTACTTTCTTTTTGATACACTTGATCTTTATATTGAGATATCAAGTGTTTACAAAGTCTTTTTCAAGAAAGAAACTGAAATACAAAGCTCCCGGGAGCACCGGGAGGGTTTTGGGAGAAGCTAAACTTCAGAATTTCAGCAGCACCTCCTCTTGTACCTGTTATATCTGCGATAAAACAGCAAGCAATCAAATGCAAAAGAGGACCAAAAACACTTTAAAAGTGTCTTTGGTCAACCCCCCAAAAATGTAAAAATTGCTAAGTTAAATTATGTTAAATCGGGAAAAATAACTAAGGAGTGATACCTAGATAGCTAATCTCCTTAGGATCTTTTAGGCTGATGTTAAATCATAAAAGAACAACATCTAAGACTTGCAAATTTATACTTTTAAAACTGTGTAAATTTTTGCCTACCACAAGCCTCAAAAACACTAGGAAATTGAAGGCTAATTAGAGACAAAATTGAGCTAGAACTTGGCAAAGAGATGAAATTCTTTTGTAAACTTCATATCTAGCTTTTAGAGACTGCATGCAACTGATATAGAACAGATTTATTCTTTTAATATTAACTAAATCCTTGCATGCAACAGAAAACCAAAGAGAATGATAATTTTTCTTATAAAAAATTGAGAGAGAAGGGGAATGAGATAATTTGAAACCAGGAACTTGGGCGATGGAGTCAAAATGATGTGTTGAAAAGGGGAATCCTTCCACTGGATGCAATTGAATATGTTGGAGGTTCAAGCAAGAACCTTCCACTCCTCCAAAGTAGAGACCTTGCAAACTTAAGATACCCTTGCAAGCAAACCGTTAAAATATCCTACACATAAACCTTGAAAGCATGCAGTTAAAACAATAACAATATGGATTCATAGATTGAAATGTGATGAAATAAGAATCAGCAAGACAAACTAGTTTACAAATACCTTATCAAATGAACAAGTAATAGCTGCAAGCAAGATAAGTTTACCATACTCAAAGCATCATGAAGGGAGAAAATCCTCCACACATTGGCACAAGACACTACATAGAGCTCCAAATTCTTTTATTCCTTAATCAAATAGCAATGATACAATACAATACTTCTTCCCACGAATTCTAACTAGTGAGGAAGGAGGGGTCGCCTTTCTTATATAGCAAATATGATGACAATTCCTAGGTAGATATGCGCTAGGGTTAGGGTTAGGGTTTAGGAAAAGCATGGGTGATGAGGGAGTGGCGCAGTAGTGAATGGGTAGATGCACAAGGGATGAGTGTAGTGTAGGTGGAGTGGTGTAAGGTGAAGGGGAGTGATGTGGAGTGGAGGGTGAGTGTTGTGAGGTGAGAGTGGGAGTGCGTGTGAGTTAAGGGGTAGTTAGGGAATGCGTGGCCCATTGGGATATGCGCCCATGCTCTAGGAATGCGCCAACTAGGATGTGGGGTCGAGTTTCGACATTGGGATCTCCCCCAAGTCCATGTCATCTCAATCAAGTCGACCCTACCTTGGTTAACTCGCCCAAGGCCTCCAGTCAACTGGGGACATGAGAAAAACATGTTTCAAACGTGTTCCCCAGTTCTCCTAAAATCTAGGAGATTATTTTAATTACCACTTTTCTGTAATTTTCGAGTAAATTTGACTTTTTAGTGATAATAATCACTTTTTTGTCTCGAAAGATGGGAAATAGGGGTTTGCATGATACTCTAGACTGGAAAACGACTGTAAATATGACATCTGACAATGTTTGCTGCCA
This sequence comes from Picea engelmannii, assembly GCA_009831015.1. Taxonomy (NCBI): domain Eukaryota; kingdom Viridiplantae; phylum Streptophyta; class Pinopsida; order Pinales; family Pinaceae; genus Picea; species Picea engelmannii. Next base: position 39,646 of record ML821987.1, read on the forward strand.
TATTTTTACAATTTATTGACTTAGAATTAAGAAATTCCATTTTTGTGGGGATTTAATTAATTCACTGAAAACTTAAAAGAAACCTATCAAACCTAGCCGCAATTTCCACATGACTCATTCAATATGTCCTAGTATGAGCTCATATACATTTGGACACTAGACATTGGATTTTTCATGCCAAGACCTGATCGTCGATACATACTCCAGCTCTGGAGCTAGTATTCTGAGTGAAAAAACTTAGAAATTATTTAATCGCTCACAAAGGCAAGCAGAAAAAATAATTAACAAGTAAAAAAAACACTCCAAAGTATGTGCTCACTCCTAGGTCTTAGGTGGCCAATAGTCCATGAGCATCTAGCGGTATGACAGTATGACACTACCAGCATCTGGTCACCACGCCAAGGTAGTGGCTCTTGGTGGCATAGCCAAGAGAAAGGGGGTCCCATCACAAGCCAGCCTTCTCATTTCCGTGAAATGCTTGTGGCTAACATTTCCACCACTGGTAACCAAGCCAGGGCAGTGTCCTTTGACTAGCATCTTGAAAAAAGTCATCCCTGCTATCACTGCACCTTTTGCCCAGGCATCCCCATCCACCTCACCCACTTACATGACTTGGATTTAATCCTTTCCAAAAACATCCCTCTTCCAGTAGACACTAGCCCAATAGGACGTCCTATCACCTCCTCCAAACTTGCATTGCAGATTTGTATAATGTCTTTGAGCACTTAACTGGGGTAAAAGGGGTTTTATGCACATGTTTAATAATATTGATGATGAGATGTGATTGACATTGCTATGATCCCTATGACTATGAGCCCATGGAGGGTGTATCTGTTGATGTGCAGGATCATGCCTGATGGACAGGTACCACGTTGGACAGGTACACATGGGGAGATGATTAGTTCGGACCTCTATGGGGCTGAAGAGCCCACCCGATGGATGTTGATACCCCAGCAGGAGGGGGAGACAGGGCAGAGCGTTTGTATCAGGGAAGAGCAGAAGAATCCACCAGAGGCAGCCGAGCAGATCTGTACCTTGGGGGGTTGTGCCCCCTTCACAGGAACGTTGGCCTTGGAAGGCCTAGGATGTCATCCAGGAGGTTCATGATGTCATCCTTGCTTCATGGACGTTTTGGCAGACAACCAGGGCAGTTTGGCACGTTTGGCAGGTTGGAGAAGCCCAAGGAGGGATAACGTTTTGCTCCAAGAGGCTGCATTTTCCCTAGAAAGGGCTAACGTCACCCTAGAAGGGGCATGACATCTTTCTTTGGCTTGATTAGGGTTTTAGTTTATGACATTTTAATGTAAAACAAAATTATTGTGTATTTTGTCCTTCTCGACCTTTTGATGACCTAAAAAGTAATTAAGGTCATTAGTACTGTATAAATTGAGGGTTTTTACTCTCATTTTTTCATCATCTTTCACTCACTCATTAGTGAGGTCTAAAATTTGCGCCCTATCTTAGGGTTTTGGCTGAAATTGTGAGGCGCACTTGTTGAAGGAATGCATTTTTGGACTATTTTTGGCATTTCTTCTTGGTGGAAGTTTTACAACTAAGGTTTGCCACTTAAATGAATGGTTTCTTGATTGAATCATTATAGTTTTATTACTTTCATTTGTTATTATAATTTGTTGCATTAGAACCCTAGGTGACAAGCACTAGCTAATGTCCTTGTCTCATGTCCCTACCAAGTTAAGAACTTTGTTTATTTGTTGAAGTGAGATAGAGCCTTGCCATAGCAACACTCTAATTCTACTTTTCTAAGCTAGTCGTTTTTTCCTTGTCATTGAGCTAAGAAGGAGGAAAACGCATCAAGGCCTAGGGTTTCTAGTATCTACACCTTGATGAGTCATTTTCCCCTAGGGTTTGTTGGCTGAAGCCTTGCCATAGCAACACTTCACCTCCTGACTCTCTTGTCTTCAGCCCTATAATTTCTTGTTTGAGCTAGCCGATTTCAACTTGCCAATAAGTTAAAGAAGGAGGAGAAAGCATTAGGGCCCAACGTTTCCGCACCTTAGTGAGCCTTTCTCCCCTAGGGTTTCATAGTTGAGGCCTTGCTATAGCAACACCTCAACATCCAACCCTCTTGTCTTTAGCTTCATCATTATCATTTAGTCCTTCAACCTTTGCATCCTCTTTTCACTCCATTTGCCCTAGTAGCGCACTGGTCTAAGACCTCCATTGTGTTGAGCACCTTGATCATACAAACAACCAAATACTTTGAACAACCTTTAACTCTACTAACCCTAGCCTAGACTAATCCTACTAACCCTATTGCTTTCGTCACCTTTTTATGCTATAAACACCTTTGTGTAGCATTCGTTTTACTTCTAAAGAAATTGAATGATCGGTTAAAGCATTGTTTATAAAGTGTTGATGTTGTTACATTGAATGCCAAAGTTTCTTTAGCATTTATTGAGAAGTAATATTGTAGTCATTGATATTGTACAAACATTGATTTACTTCATCAATATTATTGCTCAATTGCTTATTATCAGAAATTCATTGATTATATGAAGTACTAACCAGCAAGCAAGCTTGCACATGCATAGTTTTATTGTTACTTTGTCTTGGGTAGGTACTCTTATTGGTTACTACTTCCGGTTATCTTTCATCTTTATTGGTTGTTTAGCCAGGACTTTCTGATCAAGTGTTGACTTGTGAGGGGGATTATTATCACTTTGCCTTGCTAAACCTTTTGCCTTCTCAAAACCCCAGGTCACCGGGGACTTCTCCCCTGGGCCTTATCTCCTTAAAAAGAAAGAACCTTCCTATTGAGGTGACAGTGGTGGGATTGGTTCAGTTACGCCAGTTTGACATCCTTCCATCCGTCTTTTACCCTAACTACAAACTGTGCGATAACATTTTGGCGTCATTGTCAGGGAACACTAAGTCAATTCTCCTCAAGACGACACTTTTCGGTAAGCCTTGCCTCAAGAGTCTTTATCTTACAAGCTTACCTGGCGACTCCACTTAGGGTGTTTTCCCTTTTCCTTTGATTGTTTGAAGCAAATTATTTGGCGACTCTTTATCTCTTTTTTCAAACTTCCTAGCATCAGCAGAAGAAAAATTTAAGGATGAAAAAGAAAGCAATAAGGCTTGGAAGATGAACTTTGATGGTGCATGTTGCCGCCTTATACACACCTGGGAGACGTGGAAGAAATCTTCAATCCACTTGGTGTGTCCTTGGGGGCAAGTGAGAGTTAAGGTGCTGCCACCTAATCCTCAACTCCTCCGTCTAGGCCAACTCCTAGCGAAGCCAAGGGGGGTAGTCCCTAACAAAAATACTAAGGCTTTTAAGCTAAGTACAAAATTGAAATCTAGGAGTTTATTATACTTTCAAACCATCAACCATAAA
>ML821987.1:54614-76671 GCA_009831015.1 Picea engelmannii
CCTAGATTTGAAGCTAGTTAAATGCTTTGTTTTGAGTTCAAAATCAAGCTAAATAACTGCCTTATGCTTGTTGTTGTATGACAGCAAACAGAAACAGTTAGAAGAGCCTAAGTTTAGTCCATGCAAAGTGCCCAAAAAAGCCCCAAAAATCCCCTTTTTTGCCTTAGAAAAAATTCTAAAAATCTTGATAAAAATTTATTTGTTCAAAAGTTCTTTTTTTTGTCATTTCTCATCTTCTTTGTTTGTTGTTTTGTTGCAGCAAAAACAGATCCAAGAGGAGTTCATGCTCATTTTGGGTGAATTTCAAGGTTTCCAGGGACCTTGGGGGGTTTTAACTTCATTTTTTTTGAGGTTGTCCTTTCCCTTCAGGGAGTTGGGTGTCGTGGTTAGTTTTCTTTGCGTAGAGTGGTACATGCTCTAATCCAACAATCAACTACACAAAACACACTACAAACACTCTAACATGTTGCATGTTAAATCAATGCTTAGATCTTTATGCAATCCGACTTAATAAAATCCTCGATCTACACTGCATACGACTCCATTTAAGGCACTGGTTAAAACATACTATCTATCTTTGTCTTAGGCGATCAATTTTATTCATTCGGTAATCTATCTTTCATATGAGCAAGTACCTTTTGAGTATGATGATGATAAATGCTAATTGATCAAGTTTTATTGCAAATAAATAAACTCCTAGAATAAGTGTCTTTTTCTTTCTTAGATTTTAAAAGCCTTAGATTCGTTTTATAGGGACTACCCCCCTTTATAGGGACACATTTATCATTGACAGTAGCATGAGGAGGATAGCAGATGAGCATAGAGGGCTTCTAACAGTGATCAGTCTCACACAGGAGCAGTTAGACGAGATTGGAAGTGATAAACTTCCAAGTTTGCCATGGGATCCGGAAGCTCATTGGGTGAGCCGAATGTTTCACTACATGATGACCCAGGTTGCACTCGAGAGCCACACACTCCACCAGGGGTCGGTCTGGAGTGGGTCTGCAGGGATTTGTCCGATAGAGCGAGGAAACTTTTCACTCTTGATCATCATGATCGGACGTGGAGATGGGTGGATAGGTACTTCTACAAAGATGCCTTTACAGATACAGTTTCTGGACAGCAGGTCCAGTGGTCACAAGTATTTCAGCTTGAAGATCCAGGAGAGGAGGATCCAGTATGTATGCAAGGGACAGACAGTCGTGGTCAGAGTAGTGCAGGGCCAGCATGGTGATCTTCGACAGAGGTTAGCATGGGACCCAGGGATTGCAGGGTTGAGCATTTCACTGACTGACAGGGGCGAGTGGACCTTTGCAGAGGAAAGTTGTTCTAACTTTCCATTTAGCTTCAGTCTTGAGGAGAGCACAACGCTTGAGGGTGTCTCACGGAGGTCTTGCAGTACCTCATTCTAGCATCAGCATGTGCATTTGATGGAGGCTGTGTGGATCTTGATAGAGATTTGAAGGATGGAATCATTCCGAGATGAGGCCATGTGTCATGTGCAGGAGGTCCACAGGGTTGATATCTTCCAGGACTATGCTTCGCAGAGTATTGCAGTTCAATTCCTGATATGGGATCCAGGGGGTGGAGTATACTATTGTTCGTCTTTCGATGGGTTCTACTGTGTACACCACAGGTGGACATGGGATACTGGTATTTTACTTGGAGGGATTTGGGCATTGCTTGAGGACCAGCAATTTTATAGCAGGGAGGACTGTAATGTCCCCGCTTTGTGACATCATCACAGTGCAGAGGTTTATGATGACCAGAGTAGCCAGATGGGTGTTATAGCGAGTACAGGGGCTATTAAGAGGCATTGTGAGGTCCAGGTGGCATTTCTCATCATATATCATCATTATGAGCCATTCCGCACAGGTTGGCTTTGGTTCCGTTGCATTCCGATGATTTCCATGATTTTGACTATTTTGAGCTATAAGTTAATGGAATCCACTAAAGAGGTCATTTTAGGCACATTACTTGGAGGAACCTCTTAGTGTAATAGCTCATTGGAATTGGGAGGAGCAACACTACAGGATGGGATGGCTAGAAGTGACTTTCAGTGGCCAGGGAAGCCACAAGGAGAGATAAGAAGCTTTTCAGAGGTAAAAAGGTTAATTAATTAATTAAAGTGATTTAATTAATTAATTAAATATTAATAAAATGAAAGTCACTTTGGAGGGACGAGGTGAGCCAAAAGTATAAAGGAAAGGCAAGGGCCTCTTCTCATTCATTCAGGTATGACTATCTTTTGATATCTGGCTTTTAGCTAGTGAGCCCAACATTGGGGGTTTTGAGGGTTTTGACTTAACAAACCCTAGAGGACGATTTGGTGGTGAAATATTCCACCTAGATTGTCCCAAGCTTGGTCTCGGAGATGCAATACTCTCCCACACCATTCTAGTTCCAGATCTACTCAGTGCAGGAGGGTTCTACACAACCATAGGCACAGGAACAGAAGGAGGGCACACCATTGGGGGTTTCCAGCAAGGGGGGCGCACCATCCTTGGAGAGAGATTCGTTGTAGGAGATTGGTAGGGCTTCTGGAGATTCTATCACTTGGGTTTTCATTGCAAGGCCTTGGACATCGGATATAGTCCATTCATGAGGAGTTCAGGTGCTATTTGATTTATTAGATGCATGGGAGGAATTGGAGGAGAGGAGCAAACTTCAGAAATTGGTTTCAGTCATTTGCTAGCTCATATCTTCACCATTTCGCTTGGGACTTCACCAGGGAGGTAACCAAGCCTCGATCTATCATTTTGGAGAGTTTCAGGAGGTTTGGAGGCCTCATTCATCCAGGCCGAATTATTAGGGTTTCAACCATCCAAGGGGGCGCACCATTCAATGGAGGAGTTTCAGATCTACAGGGTTTGAGAGGGATCTTGGAGATTCGGGCACCTGGGTTGTTCTTGCCATCACCAGATCTACTGTTTGGCATCTTTCTTGAGGTGATTGGACATCTTTGGCACTAGGGCCGAATTGTTGAGGAGCTTCAGCATTCTAGCAGGACATGGCATCTTCCAGTGGGGGTTTGGCACTTGGCCCAGATCTACTTGGAATTGGTCTTCATCTCTTATCCAGCCTTTGGAGGCTTATTTTGTATTGTCTAGAGCTTTTTGTAGCAGCTCTATTGTCTATTTTTATAGCCATCTGTTGAGCATTCCAGATTGGCATCTCCATTGTAGCAGGTTCTTCTATCTTATGAATAAAAGCAAATTTGAGATGTTTTGGCTTGTCTATCATATTGCATATGGTTGAGGTATGTTCCATGGTTATCTATTCTTGTTTATAGCTGCAATACACATATATAACACATCAGTAAACCCTAAGGCCGAAATCAAGAGGCCATTCAGCAAGTAAACAAGTAGACCAGCAAAGTGTTTGACAAAATACCTCACTCAGAAAAAGTTTTAAAAAGACACCAAAACCGTGATGATCCTTGCATAATGGCTTGGGATCATTACAAAGGATGAGGTCAATCCTTGTCTTCCATGCTCTGAAGTTAGAAGCCCCTTCTGACTTGTTTTCTGACTTCATAGAGTAAGTCATGACTTCTTTGACTCGGTCAACCTTTGACTTTGACCAAAAAATCAAACTTGACGTCTTAGCTTTCTAAGAGTACCAGGAGGTGTGCTAGGTTAAGGCGCAGTAGGCTATCCATAAGTTAGGTCAATATCTTCACTTAAGGTGCCTCAACAAGAGGGTTAGGGATTCGTTGCTACAGCAAAAACTTTGACTGCAACTGCAACTGTAACTGAGCAAATCCTCGCAATCTATATTCCAGCGGTTAGACTATCCGAAGATAGTGTGGGCCCATAACCTATTAGAAATAATAGGTGTGTTCGTTTCACCATAGACAATATAACAATATCGTCACCCAACCATAGGCCGAAGCCACCCCCAAGAACCTTAACCTTGACAAAGAATAATTTCGAAAGCAAACCCTAGGCCTAACAACCAATCAATGTAGCGTACCTCTCTCCAGAGCTAGCACACAAGGCAAAAATTCCAAACCATAACCAAGAGAAAGTCCAAGCCTAAACCAAAAAATACAAGTTCCAGTAGTTGTAGCTACAACTACTCTCCAGACTTACGCATTTGCTAAATTTCTGCAATGTGCACTCTTAAATTTCTGTAGTTGCGAGCTGTATCTGTCAAATGAGCTCTGGCGTCCTGTATTTATACTGCTCCTCCTTAGCTGTTTGGGCCGACTTCTCATTATGGAGGCTAAAAACCCAATATTAAATATTTCATTTAGTCGACTTGTCTTCTAGGGTTATGTCCAATGCTTTAGGGTTTCTTCTTGCTTCCCGGAATATTCTATTCTTGTCAGGATTACACGTGGAGGTTAATACCTCCCACAGCTACCATAATATCAACATTGCCTTGAGTGTTATGTCCAGGGCTAAGAGGCTTTGATTTTCTAACACTTCATCTTCGTATCTTGTTAGGAATTCTTCTAAGTCATTCACCCCATGAAAACTGGGAGGTTCTCTGATTTATGTATCCACCCATCTTACTGCGTGGTCTATTCTTGCGCACCTTCTTGTGGATACTTCATGTAATCTCTTCTACCAATTCTCCAACCCTGTATCTGAGTCTGAAGCACATAATCCAATACTTCTCCAACTGAGTACCCCCTCTGTAGTTGGATTCACGTAATCTTCTTCTTGCATAGTGGTTCTGCATAATTGGTTGATTTCCTCGAGGCCTAAGCAAGTGGTTTCTACAAACCATTCTCCTTCTGACGGGTCTAATGGCGCAACGACTCTGTATTCTCCTAACTCAAATGTCATCTTCCTTGTCTTCAAATTGATTATTCCTGGTTGTCAAACTCCCAATCCAAGCCAAGCAATGTTGGGTAAGGTGTTGTGCCATCCACTATTTCTATCACTTCAAAATCGACTTTAGTGTGCACTCCACCCAAATCTACTGTCACACCCTTTAACCTTCCAATTGGCAGAACTCTGTGTTGATTTGCTAGTTTCATTTGAACAGGTGAATATCCTAATGTGGGCTCTCCCATACATTGACATGTCTTCTTGGGTAACACATTTACTTCGGAGCCTAAATCCAGTATAATATCCCCCATGTTGAAATATCCAATGTTGGCATTCGTTTTGAACTCTCTACTTGTCCTCCTCCTTGTATGCAAGTGATTGACTAATTTCTGCTCTAGATTTCCCTCTACGTCTATGTTACATATTTCTAACATATTTTGTAATACTTTAACAGATGATGGATCATTTAGTAGTTTAACACAGGATTGCAGAAAAGCCTTAATAATACTTACTTGTCCTAGAGGTTGTGCTTCATTAGTGTGATCCACCAATGAAGGCATCTCGTACGTTGGTACATCCTGAGTATGTTGCACAGTTGTTGTAGATGCAATATCTGGCTTCAAGAATTCTTGTCTGGCTTGCTTGAATGTCTCATTTTCGTTCTGCGCATCAAACTGCTTCTTTGGTTCGACATTCTTCTTCACCCATTGGTGTTGTGCTGGATCTTTTCTTATTGCGTCATCTCCTGTCTTAGCTCCTCCGTGCATAACTATGTTTATATTTCTTCCATCATCCCTTGCTTCTACAGAAATCCATTGAACATTTTGATTGTTTTGATTCCTCTTTTCCTGGATCTTCCCCAATAATGTCGGACAGTCTTCTGTGTCATGATCTGATGCGCGACAATACATACATGTCGCAGGTGGAATTGGACATTATCTTGCATAGTGTCCTGGTTGTTGACAGTTATGACATACCACCGGTCCTCTGCCTCTTCCAAAACCTCCTTGACCTCGTCCTCCACCTTTGTAGCCAGCTCGATCTCCTCGTGGTGTGTTGTATTGAGGTACCTGATTATACTGTGTGGGATTATATTATGGTTGCGCGTTATGGTATTATGGTTGCACAGTGTTATATGGGGTTGGTATTTAGTTAAACTGTGGTGTAGATTGCCCTATCATCATTTATGCCTGCACCCTATAGGTGTTTGATGTTCTTTCCCTCACCAGATCCATTGTCCTGCAATCTTTGTCATCGTGGCCCACTAACTTGCAAAAGTTGCAATATGAACTCTTAGGCACAGTCTGGTATTTTTGCATCATTGAACAATGATATGGATCATGCCCCTATGTCTTACAGATCTCACACCATAGTCCTCTGTCGGCAAAGGGTTTGGCAATCCTGTTTCCATGTACTGCACGAATGTTGGGCATTCATTCTTGTGGTGTCCTTTTGTCCTACATGTGGTACACCCAAACAAGGTCTCTTTTGTCCTTAACCCTGTTCTGGTTCAATTGAAATTTTAAATTCTTCAGATCCTCCTTCAGCTCCTCTATTGTTGGATCTATCTTCTGATATTGGTTCTCTTCCAGTTGTAGGGCTTCCTGCAGAGCCTCTTCCTGGGTCTAAAACTTATGTTGTCTCAAAGGGTATTTTAAGTATGGTAACAGTGAATTCACAAACATATGCCTATGTTGCATATCTGTCATGACATACTTCAGCTTTCCCTTCAATCATTTGAATCTTTGGACAATCTCCCAGACAGATTCCCCTGGTTTCTGTCAGATCTCTATCATCTCATTCATGTATTGATCCTCTGAGCTAGGTTTCTGGAATTCATTTATCAACAACTTCTTGATATCTGCAATCGTCCTTGTTGTTCCTGGTGGGTTGTTTACAGTCAAGCTCATGTACCGATCTAGTTCGTAGTCTCTTAGCGTGGTAGCTAGTTGCGCAAGTTTTGTATCCTCATCTGTGATCTGCTTTGCTTCCTAGATCTTCTCACAGATGAACAAGTAGTTTCCAAGGTCCTCAGATGCCTCTCCCTAGAATTCTGGTAATCTGATGGTAGGATCATGTCCTGCCATCCTGAATGATGAACTACTACCTCTGCGCGGTGTACATCCTTGACTAATGCTTCTTGAACTAGCTCCCCCAGTTGTTGGTCTTTGTGTAGATGTACTTCCTGTTGTGTTTCTTCCACTAAAATTCGATTGTCTAAACGTGGTGTTCTTTCTGTGCACATGGGTTTATGGGTTCCACACTGACACTGATATGGATAGGAGCTTTGCCTTCGATTCCTACCCTTGGACCTCTTGTCTTCCTTTCATATGTCGCACGCAGGATTTCCTCAATTTGCTCCACAACACGGAGATCCTCTACCTCTTCTTCATCACTTGCCAATCCTTCCCTCGCGGCTATGGCTCTCTTCTTATTGTTCAACTTGTATTGGTAGGGTGCTCCACTGCGCGTTCTTTCAGTTGTTGCCATGATCTGCTTGATCTGGTCTTCCTCCATCATGATTGTGTCCAAGGCCTCCTCCTTCTTTCCTTTATCCATCTCTTCCTCCATTTCTCCAGCTCTTGTCAGTGCTTCCCCCCTTCCCCCATGCACAAAGGGAAGTTTAGTTGTCTGATGCCATTGTCATTACACCTTTGTTATACAGTAAAATATTGATGGAAGTATACAACGATCTGATATACCTACCTCTAGGTCCCTTTAGGAACTCTTGCTCTGCTGCATTGTAAGACTTCGCGGTATCTACTACAAATTCTGTGATAAATCCTGCAACAATGTTGTCTAACCAGAAATCTACTACGCATGTAAATTTATTGTCAACTTGTTGTAACTACGCGATCTCCACAAAATTCCACTCTAGTTGTCTGATCTGATTTGTACGGTTTCAACCTCAATATCCACTCCTGCAACACATGCGGGAAATCACAGAAAAATATTTCATGCAAGTCGCTAAATACGTACTTGTCCAAATATTTGTGTTAACTTCGGGTTTCTGTTATCTTTCTACACAAATTCCAGCTCCTTTCTTTTCAACCAACTCTCGATCTCTGCCTTCATTGGGTTTCACTGTCTAAACATCCCCTTTTATATTCTCATTCTTTTAGCGTTTCCTCACCAAATCTGACATTCTTTTCACAATTCTTCAGCAGATCTCATTCATTCAATCTCATTCTATTCCAACCGGCAAGGGAACCATTTATTGGTTGCTTCTCTCTTGCTACCTTTCTTGGGCTAACACAGGTTCAGACCTACCATGGTTTCCAGCAAAACCCCTTTAAATCTATCATCCCCTCTAGTAAACCAGAAGACAACGCAATACACAAAGTGCACTGCGCAGTCTCACCTAAGATAGTGTTATTGGTGGTTGCAACGCTCAAGTGCTTGCAACCTGGGAATGAGTGGGGATCTGGAATTAAACTCTATGATATTCATTTGTTACTTTAACATTAAGCTTATATTGAATACCCTGTCATTCTCATCCATGCATGTAAAATAGCAAATCTAACTAGGCATTCACGCATTTGTCTAACATCTAATCATTGATAGTAAAGGAAATACACAATATTCAATAACATAACACATGATCTACCGTGGTTCACCCCTCCTGGGCTACGTCCACAAAGATTTGGCTTCTCCGATCTTTTATTATGGTGTTTCCAAAACTACAGCGTCGCACGCATTACAACTCTCCATCAATGGGTCGAGATCGACAATGAGGCGGACAAGATCACACCAGGCTCCTCAATATCTACCCTATTTCCCCTCCTCAACTCAACAGCTTACAAACAGATTGGATTTACAATCATTCTGGTTCTTCTCTCATCAAACCTGAGCATTGCGAAACAAAAACTATTGAACAATGTTCGAACCCCGACCTAAACCTCCTAGGTACCTACTTATACCTGTTTTTGGATTACCAGCCATTACATCTTCTTACCAAAACCCTAACCCTATCATGGCTAGGTCTTCTTGCAAGTGTGTCTCACATGCTTTCCTCTTCTGCATGTGTGTCTTTCTTACACATGCTACTTTTCCTGCATGTGCGTTTATCTTGCACATGTTGTTTTTCCTGCATGCATGTCTGTCTTACACGTGTTGTTTTTCCTCAAAACTGGGCATGCACCCAACACGTGTTGCTTTTCTTGCATGCGCGTCTTCCTTACACGTGTTGCTTTTCCTCAAAATTGGGCATGCGCCCTGTTATTGCACAGTTTGTAGTTAGGATAAAAGATAGATGTAAAGAGGCAAACTGGTGTAACTGAACCAATCCCACCCAATGTTACCTCGATAGGAAGGTTCTTTCTGTTTAGGGAGGTAAGGCCCAGGGGAGACGTCCCCGGTGACCCGGGGTTTTGAGAAGGCAGAGGATTGAAGGCTAAAAGATAAATTCCCCCCTCACAAGTCACCATCGAGCAGATTGTCCAGCTAACTAGCCACTAAAGAGAAGTGTTATCCCCGTTTTCTAGGGATAACTAGGAGATCATGTCTCGAGGCCCACAGGTCCTAGACATGGAGTACCGAGAGCAGGATTGACCCAAGCATGGCCCTGGAAGGCCCATCTTTCTTCTCCTTCACCATATTTGTCCTAGTAGCAACAACTTCCATCACCATCAGCTTGGACTTGTATCAGAGAAGACTCTTGCTCCATGAAGTAATTGGTCCTGGTATCATGGTATGTGTCATGTTTGATCATTATAACTTTCTTATATATGCATCAGGTTCCTTACATTTCTGACAACTACTTGGATCTTACACTAATCCACTTGACCATTGTTGGGGGGATTAACGGGGTGCCTTAGCAAGCTTGTATTTGTGGGTTTTGGTTAGCCACCAGGGGGGATTTGAAGAGCCATCGTCCGCTCCCGCCATACTATCACTTTACATCTTATCTCCCATGCATCCATCACATTCCCCTAGTCCAGGCATTAGGATGACCTACTTGAGGGGTTACATATTCATCCTGTGGGAAGAAGGGTCTAAAGGCCCAGGGGGTAAAAGAAGCTGGTAAAAGATAAAAGCAATAGGAAATAAACCTAGAGATGTTTCACCCAGGGATCCCCGAGAAGGCAATAAAAGGCCTCTCGATAAGAAATAAAAGGGACCCGAAGAAAAATAACAAAACACAAGACCTAACCAAGAGGATGGGAGGTCTCATCACGAGCCGACCCATTATGTTCATAGGTATCTAGCAGTATGACATTGCCATTATCTGGTCACCACGCTAGGGCAATGACCTTTGGTTGCATGGCCAAGGGAAAGGGGGTCACATCACGAGCCAGCCTTATCATTTCTGCGAAAATACCAGTGGGTAACACTGTCAGCTCTGCTCACCACGCCAAGGCAGTGTCCTCTGGTCAGACCTTGAAGTAAAAAGAAAGAAAAAAGCAATAAATAAAGAATAAAGGCAATAAAGGGTCTTGGAAAAAGTGCATCCATGACAGGTACAGCTCACCTCCTACAAAGGCACCCACGGACAACACCTACCCCTGGTCTTCACTATGACTGGACATCCCTAGACCATATCACTTCATGTACATGGCTTGAATGATCTTCTGTGGAAACTTTCCTTTTCCTCTGGATACTGGCCCAATAGGTTATTCTGTCTATTTCTTCAACTTTGTATAGTAGATCAGTGTAATGTCTTAAGCTATTAGATGATATGCTAGGGATTTTATGCATGTATTTGATAAATTTAATGATGAAACATGATTGACATTGCTATGATCCCGAGGACTGATGAGCCCATGGAGGGCGTAGTTTTTGATGTGCAGGACCATACCCTACCGACAGGTACTAGTGGACCGGTACACATGGGGATATGATTAGCTCGGACCTGCATGGGGTTGAAGAGCCCATCAGATGGTTGTTGGGATGGCAGAGACAGGACAACGTTATGATGAGCCATTTCACAAGAAGAAAGAAGGACGTTCCACCCAGGACACTTTGGCAGGCCCCGGCCTAGGGGGAATCACCCACTGCAGATGGAACGTTTGCCTTTGATGGACAGGACGTCACCTAGGAGAGCTGGATGTTTTCTGGAGCATGTGGCAGTGTGTTGAGGTCATTTGGCACGTGTGGCAGCTTAGAGGAGCCCTAGAAGGGCCAACGTTTGGTTTCTAGATGTTGTATTTGCCCAAAAAGGGCCAACGTCTCCCTCAGAAGGGCTTGGCGTCCCTCTTTTTGCTCATATTATGACATTTTCTAGCAGCTAATGTAAAAAACAGTGTAAATCTTATAGTCATCCTTGTCGGTTGTTTTAATGACCTGTTTTTAAATTAAAAGGTCATGGATTGGTATAAATAGAGGACGTTTCTCCTCATTTTTAAACATAACACAACTCACTCTCTTGTGAGAGATTATCTTTTAGTCTTTTTCTTGGTATTTTTGGTGTTGGAAGTGAGGCGCAACTCTTCTTGGAGGATCTCTCTTGGCATTTATGGTGTTTCTCTCTTGGAAGGTTTACAACTAGGGTTTGATTATGCATTCTTCATGATATGTAAGTAAATTTTTCATGCAAAACTTCTTAAATGAATGGTTGTAGGCTTAATTTCTTACATTTGCTATATTATTGCTATTATATTGCTGAATCTTGAAACCCTGGGTAGCAAGCACACTAGTAGGTCATTGCTATATGTCCCCATGCTTGAGAAATTGTTTTAGCCATTGATAAAGGAAGATATAGCCTAGTCGTTGCTACACTGATCTCCCTTTTTCTGAGTTAGAATTAAAGGATAGGTTGAAGAGAGGAGACGTCCTAGGCCTAGTTAATTCTACACCTAGGATTTTAACCTTCTAGGGTTTGAAAAGCCTTGCTCCTGCAACACTTTTCTCCCTTAGATCTATGCTTTGAAGCTAGCCGTTTTGCCAAGAGTATTTAGAGAAAGAGGAAGGAGCATGAGGCCTTGCTTAAGAAACACCGGAATGAGCCTCCTTCCCTTAGGGTTTTGATTCTAGGGCCCTGCCATTGCAACACCATAGAACCTAACCTTCTAGTCTTTAAATTTTAAATCCACCTGAGATCTTTTGCCCTTACTTTGACTCCATTTACCCTAAGGCACTGATATTCTTTCCAACGTTGAGCTTGAAGTGTGTGAATTCATCTTTCAAACTTTCAAATTTTGAAACCCTAACTAACCCTAACGCCACTAACTAGGGCTGACGTCATACTTGACGCAACAACCCTTCTAACTCAGCATTTAATGATGACGTCATGCCTTTATTGAGCTATTGTTGATAGAAAATACTGTTGGCTTGGTCATCTTGTGATAGATATTGATGAATTGGTGATTTTCAGTGGTTAATTAGTGAAACGTTGAACTCATCTTATCTGTTACTTTGCTTATTGAATGAAATCAGATAACTAAGAAGTACTAACCCTTTGAATTTATAACCTGCAAATATACATATAGTGTTGTTATTGTCTTGTTCCGAGTAGGTGTTCTCAACAGGGACTTCACTTCTTTATTGGCTGATTAGCCGGAATATCTGATACTGGTGGTAACCTGCGAGGAGGGATAACCTTAACTTTTGACCTTTTACTCTTTGCCTCTTCAAACCCCAGGTTACTGGGGACGTCTCCCCTGGGATAACCTCCCTAAACAGAAAGAGCCCCCCATCGAGGTGACATTGGGTGGGGAGGTTCCTGTTACGCCAGTTTGACCCTTATCCTTTAGCCTTGTTGCCTAAAATACAAACTGTGCGATAACAAGAAGTATAACCAAAATAGAGATGTACCTGCCTGAGACAAAGCAACAAGAGATATATATATATACAAGCTTACTCGCATGGTTAGTACTTCATATAATCAATGACTATCTGATATTTAAGAAATTGAGCAATAAATATTTGACGAAGTCAATGTTTGTATAATAGCAACAATTACAATATCACTTCTTCAATAAATGCTAAAGAAGACATGGCATTCGATGTAACAAATAAACACTTCATTAGATAACGCCTTAATCAACCATTCAATTGCTTAAAAGTAAAACAATAGCTGCACAATAATGTTTATAGCAAAAGATGACGACAGAAATAGGTTAGCAAGGTCAGTTTTTAAGCTAGGGTTAGTAAAGTTAGGGTTTGATCAAAGGTATTTGAAGTTGTTTTGAGATTACACTAAGGCGTAGATCAATGCGTTCCTAGGGTGTATGGAGTCAACAGGACGACGCAAGAGCTAAAGGATCAAATGATAATAATATGACTAAAGACAAGAGCATTGGACCTTTAGGTGTTGTTGTGGAAAGGCCTCAAGGATAAAACCCTAGGGGAGAGAGGCTCAATTTGGTGTAGGGGAACCAGGCTTCAGTGCTCTCTCCTCCTTCCTTAGCTCAATGGAAAACGGCTAGCTCAAAAGATGGCATAAAACTAAGACAATAGGTTTTGCAGGTAACGTGTTGCTATGGAAAGGCTTTACCAGGCAAACCCTAGGGAAAATTGCCTCACCAAGGTGTAGGGGAACTAGGCCTTGATGCGTTTTCTCCTTCTCAACATTAAAAAAGAAAAATGGCTAGCATGGGAGAGGATAGATTTGAGTGTTGCTTTGGCAAGGCTCAATCTTCTTCTACAAGGGCTAGAAAGAGTAGAGTGTTGCTTTGGCAAGGCTCAATCTTCTTCTACAAAGGCTCAATCTTCCTCTACAAGGGCTCTCAGTGCGGTTCCTGACCCTTCGAGTTGTGAGCTCGTCTCGATCTACTGGGAGTAAGTTCATACACGTTGTGTTGGCCAGTGGTTGATAGTTTTAATTAGGACAAACCCCCAAAGTTGTTAATTTGATGTGCGGGAAAACGGCTTGAAGTGACCTGAGAAGTAAGGCGGGCCCTCTCGGGACCTGGCTTCCCACCCGTTTTGGACATCCAGCACTTTGAGTGAGTTTTACTGGTGAGACCATTTGGGTTTCGGTAAATCTCTCCGCAAGTTTCCAAGCAAAGAGTTAACCTCCAAGGAGGCCCAAACCATTTCACTAAGTGAACTTTAATTTACCCTCAATAAAACACTCTAATTACATTGCCCACGATTCTCATTAAGGCACTGGTCTCAATTTTCACACTCAGCAAAGCCACAGGCTTCATTTTCATAATTGGTTATATATTTAATGTAAATGAAACTTGCATCTAACAATTGTTTCTCAGTATCCTTTTGATGCAAGTTAATGTTCATTTGATTATATATATATCGTGGTGAATGTTTGTTCTATGTTTTATTCATTTTATGGTTAATGGTTTGAAGAATCAATAAACTCCTAGATTTCAATTTTTGTACTTAGCTTAAAAGCCTTAGTATTTTTGTTAGGGACTACCCCCCTTGGCTTCGCTAGGAGTTGGCCTAGATGGAAGAGTTGAGGATTAGGTGACAGCACCTTAACTCTCACTTGCCCCCAAGGACACACCGAGTGGATTGAAGATTTCTTCCACGTCTCCCAGGTGTGTATAAGGACGGCAACAGGTGGCATTTGCCTAGGGTAGCCTGGTATGGCTGACATGTCTAACGGCTTGAAAAGGGTAGATGACCATTGTCTTTGATTGTTAACTGGGTTCATAGTACCGGTCTGAGAGCTAGACATGATTGCTAAAGGAAGTCTCTTTCCAAAGAGTGACTTGACAACAGGTGAATTCAAGGGAGGCTTCTTTCTGAAGGACAAAGGAGGGTTATTGACTCTCCTTTTGGTTTTTGGAGTCGCTAGATAGTTTTCCTGAAACTATCAAAGAAAAGGGGAATAAAAGCCTAGTGGAGTCGCCAGGTAAGCTTGTAAGAAAAGGTCTTTGAGGCAAGGCTTACTGAAAAGGTTTTTCGTTTGAGGAAGATCGTCTCAGTGTTCCCCGACAACGGCGCCAAAATGTTATCGCACAGTTTGTAGCTAGGTCAAAAGGCTAGAGGATTGAGGCCAAACTGGCGTAACAGGAACCTTCCCCACCCAATGTCACCTCGATGGGGAGGCCTCTTTCTATTTAAGGAGGTTAACCCAGGGGAGACGTCCCCGACAACCTGGGGTTTTGAGGAGGCCAAAGTATAAATATCAAGGCAAAGTTTCCTCCTCATAGGTTACCACCAAAGGTCAGATAATCCGGCTAATCAGCCAATAAAGAAGTGTATGCCCAAAAGAGAACACCTGCCTGGAACAAGACAATAACAAGATAATATGTATGCAGGCCATATATCAGTGGGTTAGTACTTCAAATAATTATCTGACATCAATACATAAGCAAATGAAACAACAGGTATTAATGAGATCAATGTTTTATCAATATAGCAATGGAAAAGTATTATTTCATCACTAACTATCGAGATGATGTAGCAAACAATATATTCAATCAATCATTCACTCAATAAATGCTTTTAACCATCATCTAATTGCTTATTATCAGTATTTGTTGCGTCAAGATGGAATAACCAACCATGACGTCAACCTAGTTAGGGTTAGCTAGTTAGTTAGGGTTTCAAAATTTAAAGTTTTGAGAGTTGGTTTGAGCACTACCACTTCAATGTTGTGTGTCTAAGATCAGTGCCTAAGGGTATATGGAGTCATTCAAGGAGAGGACGCAAGGTTGAAGGAGTAATAGGCTAAAGAAAAGAGGGAAGGGTTCTAGAGTGCTGCAATGGCAGAGCCCTAGAATCAAAACCCTAGGGGAAAGAGGCTCACTCCGGTGTTGGTTAAGCAGGGCCTCGTACTCTTTCCTCCTTCTTTAGGTCAAACTTGGCAAAACGGCTAGCATATGAGAAGAGATAAAACAAGAAGATCAAGTGAGGGAGAGTGTTGCAATGGCAAGGCTCTATCACTAAAACCCTAGAAGATGGACGACCCTACGTGTAGATAACCTAGGCCTAGGACGTCACCCTCCTTTTAACCTTTAAAATCAAAGCTAGCTTAAGGGAAGAAGTGAGAAGAGTGTAGCAAAGGCTAGTCTCTTTCTTCCTTCTTCAATGGCTAAATATTTCTCTCTAAGGGGACATGAGACAAGAACCTACTTGTCTGCTTGTCACCTAGGGTTTTAAAATCAAGAAATTTACAAGTAAATGAAAGAATACTAACCTACAACCATTCAATCAAGAAGTTTTGCAGGAAAAACACTTTTCAGCCATAGATCTATGTTTTATAGCTAGCCGTTTTTCCAAAGAGTCTTAAGGAAAGAGGGAGGAGCATGAAGCCTAGCTTTAACTACACCAGAATGAGCCTTCTCCCCTTAGGGTTTTGATTTGGTGGCCCTGCCATTGCAGCACCATTAAACCTAACCCTCCTGTCCTTAGGTTTAAGTCCTTCCAAGCCATTAACCTTTCTCCATTTGACTCCATTAACCTGAGGCACTAGTCTAATCCTAAAACGTTGAGTTCTTAGTGTTTAAAACAACCTTTTCAAACTCTCAATTGTGAAAACCCTACTAACCCTAGCGTCTAAACTAACCCTAATTGTTGATGACGTCTTGCCTTATTTGAACTTTTGTTTGGACTAAACGTTGTGGCTGACTCATCCCTTGATAGCCATAGAGGAATTAAGCAATTTCATTGGTCAATTTAGCCAAACGTTCCACCTCTTGGTCTAGCTAACCTAACCCTAACCATAAGGTGACGTCACACTTATTTTGGTCTCTTGTTTGGCATAAAACGTTGTGATATTGTCACCCTCTTGATAGGCTTTGAGTTGCTGATTATATTCATAAGTTTAATTGACAAAATGTTTCTCTCATTGTCTTCAAAATTAACCTAATAGTAGGGCTGATGTCACCCTAAATCTGCATAGTGATGCAGCAACAATATTGGTGTATGAGCATATTTATTGTATTGTGATATGATAAGGATTGATTTTATACATTGAATACAAGTATCATTTTGTACTTATTGAAGAAGTGTTATAAGCCTTTGTCTTTGTTTGCAATCATTGACTAAGTCAATAATTACATCTTTTATTGCTCATATGTGTTAAAGATAGTCATTAATGTTTTGAAGTACTAACCACTGCAGCACATTTTTAGTTTTATTTGCCTTGTCTCGCAAACAGGTGCCATTCAGTGGAATACCTTCTCTTTGAATATCCATTTGGCAGTAATCTGCGAAAGGAAACCCTTATCTTGATCCTTTAAACCTTTAGACCTTTCAGACACCCAGATTACTAGGGACGTCTCCCTTATGATTAGCCACCCTAAATAGAAAGAGCTCCCCATCGAGGTGACAGTGGGTGGGGAAGCTCCTGTTACGCCAGTTTGAGCCTTGACTTCAAGCTACCTAAACCTACCCTACAAACTGAGCGATAACAATACCCTCTAGAAACTTTCATTTTCTTATGGATGCTGGCCCAATAGCATATTTTGTCTTTCTCTTTGACTTTGTATTGTAGGTCATTGTAATGTCTTTGAGCTATTGAATGATATATCAGGGGTTTTATGCATGTGTTTGATAAAATTAATGATGAAATGTGATTGACATTGCTATGATCCCTGTGACTAATGAGCCCATGGAGGGCGAAGTTTTTGATGTGCAGGACCATGCCCGACGGACAGGTCTCAGTTGGACCGGTACACATGGGGAGATGATTAGTTCGGACCTCCATGGGGCTGAAGATCCCATCAGATGGTTGTTGGTACCCCATCAGGGGCAGAGACAGGACGGTGATTGGATGAGCCTTTGCACATGAGAAGAAGAAGGACGTTTCACCCAGGACACTTTGGCTGAGCCCAGCCCAGGGGGGTTGACCCACTTCAGATGGAGCGTCTTCGTTTTGAGAACCAGGACATCACCCAGGAGGTCTTGACGTCTCCTTGAGCGTGTGACAGTTAGACAGGACGGCTGGCACGTGTGGAAGCTTGGAGGAGCTCGGAAAGGGCTAACATTTGACTTCTGGATGCTAAACTAGCCCAAAAGGGCCTAACGTCTCCCTCAAAGGGGCTTGACGTCTCACTTTTTGCTCATTTAGGTCTTTTACTTAGCATTTAATGTAAAAATAGTATGATTTTGGTTATTAGCCTTGTCGGCTATTTTTAATGACCTAATTTTAATTATGGGTCATGAGATACTATATATTGAGGATGTTTTTCCCTCATTTTGACATAACAACACTACTCACACTTGTGAGATCTGATTTTTGCGCCCTACTTGGGTATTTGGTCTTTGAAAGTGAGGCACACTTATTGATGGAAGGATTTTCTTGGCATATTTGGCATTTCTCTTGAGGAAGGTTTACAACTAGGGTTTGCACATGCTTTCTTCATGATATGTAAGTGTTTTTCCTGCAAAACTTCTTGATTGAATGGTTGTAGGTTAGTATTCTTGCATTTACTTATAAATTTGCTGATTTTAAAACCCTAGGTGACAAGCACACAAGTAGGTTCTTGTCTCATGTCCCCTTAGAGAGAAATATTTAGCCATTGAAGAAGGAAGAAGAGCCTAGCCTTTTCTACACTCTTCTCACTTCTTCCCTTAAGCTAGCTTTGATTTTAAAGGTTAAAAGGAGGGTGACGTCCTAGGCCTAGGTTATCTACACCTAGGGCCGTCCATCTTCTAGGGTTTTAGTGATAGAGTCTTGCCATTGCAACACTCTCCCTCACTTGATCCTCTTGTTTTATCTCTTCTCATATGCTAGTCGTTTTGCCAAGTTTGACCTAAAGAAGGAGGAAAGAGCACAAGGCCTTGCTTAAGCAACACCGGAGTGAGCCTCTTTCGCCTAGGGTTTTGATTTTAGGGCCCTGCCATTGTAGCACTCTAGAACCCTTCCCTCTTGTCTTTAGCCTATTACTCCTTCAACCTTGCGTCCTCTCCTTGAATGACTCCATATACCCTTAGGCACTGATCTTAGACACACAACATTGAAGTGGTAGTGCTCAAACCAACTCTCAAAACTTTAAATTTTGAAACCCTAACTAGGCTAACGTCATGGTTGGTTATTCCATCTTGACGCAGAAAATACTGATAATAAGCAATTAGATGATGGTTAAAAGCATTTATTGAGTGAATGATTGATTGAATATATTGTTTGCTACATCATCTCGATAGTTATTGATGAAATAAGACTTTTCCATTGCTATATTGATAAAATGTTGATCTCATTAATACCTGTTGTTTCATTTGCTTATGTATTGATGTCAGATAATTATTTGAAGTACTAACCCACTGATATATAGCCTGCATACATATTATCTTGTTATTGTCTTGTTCCAGGCAGGTGTTCTCTTTTGGGCATACACTTCTTTATTGGCTGATTAGCCGGATTATCTGACCTTTGGTGATAACCTGTGAGGAGGAAACTTTGCCTTGATCTTTATACTTTGGCCTCCTCAAAACCCCAGGTTGTCGGGGACGTCTCCCCTGGGTTAACCTCCTTAAATAGAAAGAGCCTCCCCATCAAGGTGACATTGGGTGGGGAAGGTTCTTGTTACGCCAGTTTGGCCTCAATCCTCTAGCCTTTTGACCTAGCTACAAACTGTGCGAAAACATGCCTATATTGACGTAACACGGAGGTAGTCCTATCTCTGTCACCCCAATAGGATACCTCTTTCTCTTTAGGAGGAGGAAAACCTCACTCCAAGGGAAACGTCCCATGACCTAGTTGGTTGATGAAGGGAAAAAGATACAGTGAAAACTCACCCCTCTCTAGGTCATTCAGTAGAAGAAGTCACTTTGGTAAAGTTTAAAAAGGACAAGGGGAAATGAGAATGGGTTCGTACCTACCCTTTATCAATGGAACACCAAACGTTAGTAGCAACAATTATAATCAATGACTTCTTAAACAAATTATGTGTTGCTTGAACAAATTACTATACAATGAAAGCGAGATTACAGTAGCAGCAATGTATCTTGAAAGGTTCAAGTTATGATGAGAAGGAAGAGTTACAATGGCCTTGCAATCTCGATAATGGCTTGTCACTCACACTTTTCAAGATAAATACAAGTCAATGAATGACTTAATTGGCTTTCCAAACATTTATAACAGCATTATTTAACGATGATGACAGCAATGGAAACCACTTCAGAAAAGCATTATAATAAAGAAATAATACACTACTTCAATACCCAATGATTGTGGTTTGCTTAGTACAAGTGCCCAATAGATTTATGGATGAATTTAGGGTTGTTAAGGGCTACAACAATGGCTGTAACAGCAGCTATGACAACGGTAGCACCTTCAGAATTTGCACTCAATAAAAAAGGCAATTAAGCATACACTTTCACACTTATTGATAGTACCGTGCCTTATACAAATTCTGGCATGACTTAGATGGTTAGTAGGTTGATATAAGCTGCAAAATGATAGTTGTAGCAGTGATTATGAAAGCAGCAAGTTAGTTGTTCGTATTTCTAGACTAGGTTAGCAAATTAGTAGAGTAAGAAGTGAAAGAGTTTGAGTATGAGGTGAGTGTTTGAGATGATTCTTGTCACGGGGTAAGAGAAGAGGACTAATGCCTTCAAGGGTAATGGAGTCAAGGAGGACGGCTTCTTCTAAGGCTGCAAATTAATGATGATGCACAAAAGGCTAAGAGGGAAAAATTTAGGGTAGTAACGTAAGTCCTCCTAGACTTTGACCTAATGAGACAAAATGCTAGGGTGTAGGCAATTATAGGCCCTAGCGCCTTCCTCCCCTTAGTATTTTTATTGAGTAAAACTTATGCAACAATAACCAAGTACAAAACCCTTAGAGTGCTAGTAATTTAGAGCTCTAGTGTTTCACTAGTTACTAGATCAATTTAGTGAAAAGCTTGGCAAATAAAAAGTAAGAAAGTAGCAATTTAAGTTCATTACTTCAAGCATTAAATACACCATGCAATTTCATAATCTTGTATGAGCAATAAAACCATACAATAAACCATTCAATAAATGACAAAATGCATACTTCACTTACTTGCACCAAGAATATCATGAGAATAGCATGCAAGATCACCATAAAACTTCCAAAATTCATTCAAATTGCAAAAATCAACCTTAAACAAGAGTGGCACCTCAAAATTTTAGCCAATAACCCTAATAGGGAACAAATTTCAGACCTCTTGTCTCAAATGACAAGTTGTGATGATAAATGAGAGTATCGTTGACCACCTATTTCGACTAGGGTGTCAACTCCATGTGCCATGAAGCTATGTACCTAATGGTGCAACCAAGTTGAAGACTTTCTGGTTCTACAAGGCATTTTTTGCCCCTGACACTTATTTTTGTAATTGGAATTTCCGCTCCCCTGCATGGGATAATAATGTAATGGGTCTGCATGGATCATATTTTAGGTTAGTTTCCTAGGAATTTTTCATTAGGGAAGTCCTTTCATCGAGTGTTATGTTTCCTCAGGTAATTGATCTGGTCTAGCCATCCTTTTTAATTACCCTTGAGTTTTTCACTCCCACAATAATCCTCCAAAGTGGTGAAAGTCGTTCTAATGATCAAGCCCAATGGGTGACTAAAGTCTAGGAATATTTTAAATAAGCATGCTAAACATTTCCTAGAGTCTTGCGGAATTCCGTCAAGTCTAAGTAGTTTTTTTTTATTTTTTTAAATTACCCAATTAATGGTAATTTTAGTTATTTTTTATGTAAAAATGTAAAAACTTGGTCCTAGGGGATTTTGATAGGGGTGTGAGCACTCAAAATAAATGGAATGAGACCTCCTACACCCTTGGACCAAGTTTCAGCTCAATTGGACAAGTTTTTCTAGGTCATTGTCCATGAGCAGTCCAAGTCAGCAATTTAATTGCTTAATTGACAAAGTCAAAATGTCAATGTTTTGTAAAAATTGAGCAAAAAGGTTAGAGAAAGAGTGGGAGATGATTCCTAACCCCTTTCCTAAGTTAGAAAAGAACTTTTCTAACTTAACTTTCACCCCCTCACCTAGCCATCACTTCAAGTTATCATTCCCCCTAGCGAAGTTGTGCCCCCCTTGGTGAGAAAGTCATGGAAAATGAAAAATTAAAGCCATTGCAGCACCATCAAGCCTAACTCTCCCGTCCTTAGATTTAGATTCTCCTAAGCCATTAGCCTTACTCCTTGACTCCATTTACCCCAAGGCACTAGTCTATACTAAAACATTGAGCTTTTGGTGTTAAAACAACTCTTTCAAACTTTCTTGATTTGAAACCCTAACTAACCCTAGCGTCTAGACTAACCCTAATTGTTGATGACGTATTGCCTTATTTGAACTACTGTTTGTACCAAAAGTTGCGGCTGACTCATCCCTTCATAGCCATAGAGGTTTTAAGCTTTTTCATTGGTTAATTTGGCAAAACGTCCACCTCTTTGACTAGCTAACCTAACCCTAACCAGCAACAATATAGGTGACGTCAAGCTTGTTTA
>ML821988.1:0-14376 GCA_009831015.1 Picea engelmannii
TTTTCATGTTTAATAAATCAAATAACTATCTTTTTCATGAGCATATATCATGTAACATACAAATAGGCCTAGAGGTACACATTTCAATGTCTAACAAAGTCTAACTGACTCCAAACAAATGCTAAACGTTGAATTATCAAGATGAGTTAAACAACAATGTTCTAACTACCTAAGGTGAAAATATGGGGCATTACACGTCTGCCTCCATGACGTCCTCTAACCATGATTACTTTCACGAATATAAGTCAACTCGATTAGCAATAGTATAATCAAATCATATCAACAAAATCCGTAGCGATCCCAAGTCCCAGGTTGAACCCTCTCTGATACCACATGTGACATCCCCATATGGTATGACTCCTATGATGTACAACCGGTAAAAGCACCCTTAATTTTTTTTTTTTTTTTGTGTGTCTAGGAAGGTAATAATGACATTATACTCGACAACGCAACACAATGACGAACACAACGCTTGCAACTCACGCAACAACAACATAATGAACTAACATAAAAGCACATCAAGCATCTGTAAGAAATGTACGACACTCAATCGATGAAGAATAAGAATGACTACCCGCCCGTCCTACCCTGCAATGGTTAGGACCTCCAAGACACATACACAATGCTCAAGCCCAGGTTCCCATTGATTTTGACCATTTAAGGTCTCAAGGCTAGCGATTTTTCTGAGGAACAAGGAGGTGTCTACATTCCCCCCCCCCGACACCAGCAGACCAAGCACATTAAAAGTTTACAAACCAAGTACAAAAATTAATTATAATGAACAACCACACCCTCAACGGGAAGCGCAAGCTAAAAACGACTTCGTCAACAACCAACCATTAATCAAGGCTGAAAGGTCAATATCTATGATAGAAAAAAGGGGGCGTTAATAACAGATCAGTTAACCAGTCTAAATCACAACTAGTCAACAAGTTACCAACTGAACTTAACATGAATTTTGACTCCAATTTAGCGAGTCTGAGTTACCAATTAGGCGATACCTATAAATCCAAATAGCATCAATTACATATCCAATTTATCAAGTCTAAACTATAGCTAGTCAACTTTTGCAAGTCTATTTTAACCTTTAAAAGCAACAAGTTAGTAAGTCTAAATCATGATTTAGACATTAACTACAAATATGATCTAACATTAATACGATTTAACCTTAGAAATTGCCAAAATATAAACAATATTCACTATATCAACTACAATGTCTAAGATTAACATGCTATTAATGACTTAACGTCCAACACACCGTCTGGCCATTAACTAAATAACAATAGTAACAATCTTGATGTAGAATTCTACCATTAATACAATAATAAAGTAGTTAACAAGGCATCTAATCATGACAATTAACCAATCATTTAATATAGCAATAACATCATTACTACATCAAGGCTGAAAGCAACAACTAAGAATTTATTAACTCAATAAATTCCACATGCATCTATCTTTATTCTAGGTACCAAAATGACAGCTGCCTTCAACAATAAAGAAATTGGCTAAGAAGTGTAAGTGCCATAACACCATAACAATCTACGAGAGACTAAGGCCATGCACCTAAAAGATTTACTGCCACGCTCCCTCAATAAGAGTCACTTCTAGGTAAAGGTAAAACTTAGGGCATAAACACCGAAGCAAGATGGAGGCCTAGACTGATGTCATTAGAGGTTAAAAAGTGAAGTCAGCCATTTAGGTGACTAGTGGCCATTTAATCAACAAGCAGGATTATGTTGACCATTTCCAATGCTGTAGCAATTATTCTGGCGAATAATAAGGTAATTAATTTAGCATTAAACATTGCAACTATCAAGGCTCTTAACTGTAGAAATTAACATGACAATTAGCGTGGCCTTCAACATAGCAATTATCAAGACCAATTCTTAGAGTAAAAAAATTCATGGTACAGGCTTAACATGCCAAGAGTCATAAAACAAATTACAAACAACGGGCTCTAGAGAGTCATAAGGAAGTTACTGCAATATTCGTTAATGAGTTTTAAAGCCATATACCTTCAAACTATACCTTACATTACTGACAGAGGGCAGGGTGGTCAAGACAAGGATGGCAAGAGATGCAAAGACACAATGATAAGTGGCAGGTCACCCAACAAAAAGAAAACGAAGAAAACTTAAAAGTTGGCAATTGCCAGTTATACACCAAGCAACGATTTTAGTCATAATGATGGCAACACCCAACAATTAAAAACGAGAGCATACTTCATAAGTTTTGGGCGAATTTCTAGTTACCTACCAGGCACAATTTCAATCTTTAAAGATGGAAACACCCAACAATTAAAAACGAAAGCAGACTTCATAAGGTTGGGCGAATTTCCAGTTACCCACCAGGCACGATTTCAATCTTTAAAGATGGCAACGCCCAACAATTAAAAACCGAAAGCAGACTTCATAAGTTTTGGGAAAATTTCCAGTTACCCACCAGGCACGATTTCAATCTTTAAAGATGGCAACGCCCAACAATTAAAAACGAGAGCAGACTTCACAAGTTTGGGCGAATTACCAGTTACCCACTAGGCACGATTTAAATCTTTAAAGATGGCAATTCCCATCAATTAAAAACGAAAGAAGACTTCATCAACACTAAATTTTTATCCACAAGACATATCTGACCAACTAAAAGTATGGTTTCACTATCTAAATTTATTTAGTTTGCAGTCAAGGGTAAAATCGTAGTCCAATAGAAATGGGAAAAGAAAAACAAAGCCATTTACTAAATTGCTGTCATTAAATAAATTTGTAGTCTCATGCCATTTAACACAATCGTATTTCCATTAAATATGTTCCCAATTGTCATTACATAAATCGCAATTGCCATGAATTGTGATCGCAGGTCATTAAATGAATTCGAGGTACATTTCTCACCACCAGTTGGGAATAAATAGTCACAGTTCCACACAGTCGAAAAGCACAGATGAATTAATGGACTGGGGAAAAATTCATGGGAAATGATGCCATCTTCATAGTGAAGAAAGAAAAGATCCGTGCTGGGATTGATGGCCAAAATCCCAAAGATTTTCAGGTAAATCACTAAGGTTAAAAGAAACGATTTCAATACAAAGAATGAAAAATCATAGCTTGGGCAAATGGGCAAAATCACCAGGTAACACTTTGGCAAAACAAAATATTATCCATCAACAAGGGTGGTCTTAGCAAGTGTAAATCGTAATGAAATGAAAAAAACAAAATGCAGACAACTAAATGGCCAAATTCGCCAGGTACTCAAGCTATAGTTGCGGTCTTAAAAGTGAAAATCGCCAGAGAATTATATCCAGAGATGGAAGGACTTCATTATATAAAAATGCAAGCAATATACCGGCAAGGAGTACACCAATAAAAAAAAAAACAGAGTTAAAAATTAGGGAAAACAGGAATGATAACAAAAATGGATTTACTCCACATAATAAGGTGCAAGGACCCTCAATCAATAGGGGAAAATGACAGAGGTAGATGGCTAACAGGAACATCCTACACTCACCATCCTCGCACAGAAAAGCAGGGTGTTGAGATCCATAGGTCTATTAACACCGAGGTGACGACCGTAGATCAGGCTCCTAGTCGACTGCTCAGGTGAAGACTGGTGAGCTAGGGATGAAGGAAAAACAACCAGAAGTGTCACAATCAACACGATAATGTGGCCAAGACATGTGGGAAATGATGTCTATGGGAGACAATCCATCATCGAGCTAGGATAAGAAAAATTTCAGTCATCAATCTAGACAATCAATTTACTTACCTAATCAAACATGCAGATCCAAGCATAAAACCTACAACATCTACTATACAAAATGAAGAGAGCGTACCGTTACCTGATCACCCGCTCTGAGTGATGTCCACATGCTCTGTGCAATTCCCACTTTCCAATTGGTGAGACTTCACCGACAACCTCCCAGCCAATGCTAGGGGTACTCTTCTTCCCCCTTAGCCCCTCGATCCGCAAAGGGGCCACACACACACTATCCAGATATTTCAACTAGCTCCCTGCTCGCTTCGCAAGGCCGAGATTCCACTCCTCACTGAGTTGGGTATCCCAACTCCCACAAGTTAAATCAGTCAAGTAGATATTTCTGCAGCATAACATTACGCAAACCGAAGATCCCCTTCATCCTTCTCCTTCCTTCATTATATAGAGTTTTGAACTTCCTTTCTTTCCTAAAATCTCATTTAATTAAAGTTTTAAAAATAAATTCCTAAAAATTCTTCTCCATACAAGTGTCCCCTATCCCCTACATTCCTCCATAATTTAATTAATTATCTTTATTTCCCTCACCCACCTAGAGTTACTCCTAGAATCACTCCTAGCTATCCCCAAATTCTCTTACAAGTTTTAATGGCTTTCGCTATTATTAAATTGCTAATCCAGTTTAAATTAGAAGGCTCTTAAATGGGAGATACTTTTCTAAGTTTGACTTTCCACTTTTTCCCTTAAGTTCCCCTTTTTCCCTTTTTATGTTTATGTGACATCCCCCAAAATAGAATATTTTGGAAATTTAAAATTCTGGAAATTTATTCCGTTTTTGGTAAATTAGAATTTGGAATTTTTTTGCCAATTATGGCAACTCCGAATTTTGAATTTGTTAATTGTAATAAATTATTATGACTGTTGGGCAGAGATCTGATTTGACCCAACTGACTATTTGACAATGGAACTTGTTTAAAGACAAAATATTTTATATTGATTGCAGGAAGACAAATGGAAAAACCATGTTAAAAGTAGCTGACCATGACTCCATGAGTGGGGAACACGTTGGAACTACCCCTGGACTGATTTTTACAAGTGGAAAATTAGTGATTTGGCCATTGGAAGCCCCTGGAAATCAGGGATTTAGGAAGCTATGAAAATTCCCAAGGAAGGGAAAATACCTAGGCAAGTTACAAATAAGCATATGTGAGGAGGCAGGACACTGCTAAGTATGTGGGGAATACGTCTGTTTTGGATTTTTTCTTTTTCACTTGCTGTTATGAACACTGGAAGGGTTTGAGGCAAGGAAAGAGGGGACTAAATTGAAGGACAATGCTATAGAGGGATTTTCCAAGTTCGCCCTTATGGACTCATGGTCAGGCTAGGGTGTGAATCAGGCAAGTAATCGTGGCTGCTCGATTCTACGGTTGGGAGGAACGTGGATGTTCACTTTGTTTTCTCTACAAGCCTAGTTCAGATATGTACCTAAACTCTATCTGTCTGAATGTTTTTTTATATATATTGAAATTACTGTTCATGTTATCATTATACGGAAGAGTTCTAGTAGTTGTTTTAATGATTGTGTAATTGCTGTAAGTCTTTTCTGTACTTAAATATTCAGTATTCTACCCCTGTGGAACAAAATTGGTCAATGTTACAATGAGATTCCTAATGCTGGTATACATGCAAGAACCTAGACAAAGACTATTCGAAATTCAGTGAATAAACTATAGGACTTAAATGCAAATTTATTTTCCATAATCAAATTTTAATCAAAAGTGAATAGGTATCAATGAATGAACATAGTCATTATATGCATATATATGTCTCAGACTCTAACATAGTAGAATGAACGAACATAGCTATTGAACCGAGTCATTATATGCATATATATATGTTTTAAAATTTAACAGAGTCGAATGAACGAAACATGGCTAATTATATGCGTATATATATTTCAAACATTACATAGAGTCAAATATATCTATATAACAATGCACGAACAGAACGATTATGTGCGTATGAGTGTTTTGAACTTTAACACAGTCGAATGAATGGACAGAGCTATTATATGCATCTATATATATATATATCAATGCACGAACAAAACAATTATGTGCATATGAATGTTTCAAAACTGTAAACAGAATTCATTATACAGACGAGAACGATGAAGCATATGAGTATGAACCCTATTTCTTGGATGAGATAATAATGCAGGAGAAAAAATAGACAACTTGTCACTACATATCTTATTCATGCTATGCGCAGAAAGGAACAAAGATTTTTCTTTTTATTAAATCGCTTCGCATTCTCAGAAATCACAGAGTGATGCAAATCCTTGCTAAATATATAACCAATCGAAAACAAACACATATGAACACACAAAGTTGGAAGTTGCGAGACCTTTAGTAACGATTCAGTTGGGGTAAACAGTCCTTTTAAACAAAATAAAACAATAATTTCATTCCCAAGTCCCTCACTTCATGCTTACATATAAATTGGAACTTGATAAACAAAAACAGGTTTAAACCCTTAGTTATCCGATACAGAGAATTAGTGCTTGAACATAGGTCCTGTTAACATCAGAAAAGAAAAACTACGAATAGATTTTTAGATCTCCCAATTTTAACAAGTTGAAGGGGCATATTTTGGAACCCGAGTACCTTTGCCAGGTTGAGTAGGGGCTGGAACCCACGCGGTGAAAGGGGAACACCTGCATTCGGCCATCACGATAATACATTAGAAAATTTACATAGTAAAATCTTGATTTATAAACTCAAAAAGGAACAATGATAACCGTAGCTAACAGATTACTTAACCTAGGGCCAAAACACCACATCCTCCTATTGCCATGCTTTGCTTCGTAGTCAACCCAGACGGAGGGGAGAAGAGTCCAGAATCTTCTGGTGGGTACCCTCGCAACAGTAAGATCCCCACCATTAATACATAGAAAACCGAATGTCAAATATTTTTCCTTGACAAAATCAAAATAGCAGTGCGAATTTAAACATGAAATCATTTGATAAAACCCTTGGCGAACAAAGAAAAGAATGTAAGGAACGATATCATACTTTTCACCAATAAAAGTAATCATGAAGAATAACCTAACTTCATCGAGGGATACTACTTTGAGTCACCCTAGTTTACAGTTGCTGTGTATAGGGTAGACAAAGAATTAAACCAGAGATAGGCCCACGAGACACACACAGTAAACTCTAAGTATAGTTCCCAGAAGTAGAGGGTTTGGGACCCATGGTTATAGTAAGAAAAACTTTGACTTTCACTACAAAATTAAAAAGAATCACGCAGACTCTATGGGAGCAAGGAAAGTCTGTAACCCACAGTAAAGTATACAGGAAACAATTTTTTTTCTTCCTGGCTTCAACCAAAAACATTAAACTCTGTTCGAAGCCAAAATACGACAGTCCCTTAGAAAAAACTTACCAGGAATTGCCGTCGACTACACCAAGGGTTTCTCATGGAGGTGGTAGATGTTTCCTGTGGAATTTGCATGATACAAATCCATTCCCTTCGAAGGCGCAAGGGAGAAATGAGACCACCAAAAACCTAAGAGGCATGATTATTACTCTTTACAACATGAGACGTACAAGACCTTACCCTAGGGAAAGATGGCATATCCAGATTGGGAAGAGTAGGAGGAAGAGACATCGGGTCTGTGGATTGTAGGACCCTTAATTAATCCCCTGGTAGAGTCTTAAAATCCTCCTGACAGACACATCCGCCACCCTAAATGCAGATGATACAAAGTAAACCAAACAGTAAAACTATGACTATCCAATGAACTAGTCGACTGCCAAACTATGAAATTATTGTTTCATTACTCTGGCCAGCGAAGGAGGGTTAGTTAGATTCAGTTGTGTGGAGAATGACACGGACAGGGTCATGATCGATTCATTATGGGAGGACAAGTTGTAACATAACGAAAGTAGAACCATCAAAGGAAAACACCTGGAAACCTTTCCGAAAACATTTATTAACCTCCTTAAAACCTTTACTGTCACGACTTAAGGACTGATGTTGACAAAGTTAGGTAGTGCATGAGCTTTGAAAATTGAGACATAGTTCCATGCGCATAGTCTGATTCTATTAAAAACAAAGGGACTGAAATCCCCATCCTTGAGTATAGGTAGGGCGTGCATTATAATAAAGCCTTATAATAAAGTAGGATTTAGACTATACTTGCTTTCGAATTTTGTGTAAGATATTAAGCCAAGGGTATTAAGCTTAAGCTAGGTGTGTTAAGCTAGCATGTTATAAGGTTATGCAAGTAAAAACAAAGTGTAAGTACCTGGCTCACGAGTGGATCCAACGAAATTGAGTAGCAAATATTGTACCACATGTTTTTTTTCTTTTTATGATAATTTTGAGGTACATTACATATGGTATCAGAGCGAAAGTTACAACACTGGGCCTGAAAAGGACCACTGTAGTGCTTAGTATATAATTTTTTTTTTCCAAAACTAATAAATTGTGTGGTTACAAACAAAAAAATTTCTTTGTTTTGGTGAATAAGTATGGTAGCTCGAGACAATGCAGAAAACAGGATGGAAGAAAATCCACAGCAAGGACCTCCTGGAGATACAAGGCATAATAGTGATGAAAGCTCATCAAGAGAAGTGTTGGAAACAATGAGGAACCTGATCGTCGAGCTACAAATATTTAAAGTCAACAATGAAAAATTGAAGAAGGCACAACAAGAACAACATGAGATAAACGAAGTCCTGCTGCACAATATAGTGACCAAGAAAATCCCAAAAGACAATAATAACGATGAAGAAGTCAACAAAAGAGCCTCCAAGAACTCAGGGCCAGAAACAGAAAAAGGAGACAGTTCGTTTGAAGGAACACCACCAGCCAAAGATGGAACAAAAACTGACAGAAAAAGAAAACAAGTAGACCACTGTGACATCCCCCCAAAATAAATATTTTTATTTTTATGTGCTGGAAATTTATTTCCGTTTTTGGCAAATTTGAATCTGGAATTGTTTTGTCATTTATGGCAATTCTGAATTTCGAATTTAATAATTGTATTTAATTATTGTGACTGTTTGGTAGAGATCTGTTTGGACCCAACTAACTATTTGACTATGAAACTTGTATCAAAACATAATAATTATATCAAATGCAGGAGGACAAATGGAACAACCATGTTAAAATCAACTAACCATGACTCCATGAGTGGGGAACAAGTTGGAACTGCCTCTGGGCTGATGATTACAAGTGGAAAATTAGAGATTTGGCCACTGGCAACCCCTGAAAATCAGGGATTAAGAAAAGCTGCGAAAATCCCCAAAGGAAGGAAAAGACTTGGGCAAAAGCAGATAAATAGCATATGCGAGGAGGCAAAATGCTGCCAAGTATGCTGGGAAAGTATTCCTGAGCTCTCTTGCTGTTATGAGCACTGTGGATTGAGTGTGAGGCAAGAGGATCCTGTTGAAACAGAATCGCCTTGCTATTATGAGAACTGTTGAGTAAGTGTGAGGCAAGAACATAACTGTTGGAATTGAAGGACATAATTGAGGAGGAGTTTCCAAGTTCTCCCTCATGGATTCATGGTCAGGCTAGGGGGTGAATCGGGCAAGTGATTTTGGCTACCCTGTTCTACGGTTGGGAGGAACATGGCTATTCCCTTTGTTTTTCCATGGATTGGATTCAGATATTTCATTCTACCCCTCTCCATTTGGTCTATGTTTTGATTGATGGCAAGTATCTG
Organism: Picea engelmannii; assembly: GCA_009831015.1. NCBI lineage: Eukaryota > Viridiplantae > Streptophyta > Pinopsida > Pinales > Pinaceae > Picea > Picea engelmannii. The sequence continues at coordinate 9,443 of ML821988.1, forward strand.
TTATGTGATTATATCTAATTGCATTAATGTAAATATTTCCCTCTCTGTTCTTGGATGTGTTGTGTGTATTTGAGATTTCACATCAAATTGTTCTCTAATATGAAGTAATTCTGTCAATGGGTGACATTTATCACGGTATCAAATGTACAATCACAGTTTAAATTCTGGAGTGGTCCCTTCCTAAATCTGGAAGTGCTAGGCAAATTTATTTTGATAGAAGCTGAGTTAAGAAAATGCCGGTCCATCTACGGGTTAGGTTCATTCCGAATTCAAAATGCTAGACATACAAAAATTCGGAAAGTTAAAGAATTATGGAAACCACGGAAAACCAAAACTCAGATCCCTTGGGTCATTAATTATAATTTCCAAACCCTGATGGAGTGATATTCTTATGCATAGATGCACAGATCTAGTACTGTTGACGTTTTCGACTTGTCTAAAGGGGCTCTAAGTGAACTTATTAGAAATTACCTTTTTCAAAACTTGTTACCCTATTGTGCCCCTTTTTATAGATTGTATGCATATAAAAGTCAGAAGTTATATTTTTGTTTTGGAATCTTGATAAGTAAACGGATGTTGGAATCCTTCTACACCTACTGTCTCATAGAATGAAAGTAAGAATACCTGTACAAGGAAAACTCTTAGAATTGTGAAAAAGATTGTGAATTTTGGCATTCAGGACTTTCTAGTTACATTTGTATGAAGTTACCTTGCTGTTTGAAACCCCGAAACCCCAAACCCCGAAATCCTGAATGTTATTTTCACGTTCTTTTCTTTTCGCATTTTCAGGTATTTTTATTGGTTGTTGTTTTGATCTTTGAAGTCACGGGATTCTGAACCTTGAAATCCCGAAATGATAGTTCAACGTTCTTACCTTTCACATTTTCAGAAGTTGTTGTATGAGATGTTGACTTTTGAAACCCCGAAACCCCGAATTCTCGAAGTCTTGGTTTCACGCCCTTTCACTTATCACAATTTTGAGGATTGTTGTGTGCTGTCGTTTGACATTTGAAACCCCGAAACCCTGAACCCCAAAATCCTGAATGTTATTTCCACGTTCTTTTCTTCTTGCATTTTTGGGTATTGTTATTGGTTGTTGTTTTGACCTTTGAATTCATGGGATTTCGAACCCCGAAATCCCGAAATGATAGTTCAACGTTCTTACCTTTCACATTTTCGGAAGTTGTTGTATGAGATGTTGAATTTTGAAACCCTGAAACCCCGAAGCTCAAAATCCCGAAGTGGTGGTCCCACATCCTTTCACCTTTCGGAAGTCGAGAGTTGTTGTGTATTGTTGTTTGGTATTTGAAAACCCAAAAACCTGAACTCCGAATTCCTGAAGTACTGATCACCTTTCCCAATTCAGGAAATGTGGTGTGTTGAAGTCCGACTCTTGTACTCACGAAACCCCGAATCCTGAAACTCCGAAATGCGGGTCACGTTTCGCAATTTTGGGATTTGTTGTGCGCTGACGTTGGCTGTTGTAATTGCAAAATCCTGAACTCTGAGTTGGCTGAAAATCTGCGTAGAACTTTAATATTTGACGGTTCACGGGACTTTAGTACTTTCCGATGAAATTTCCACCATTCGTTCCCGTAAAGACATTTGATCGTTACCCTCCTGGGTTTTGAACGATCAACCTTAACTTCTGCACATATCTATGGGATCTAACGGTCCACTGGATTTTAGTCCTTTTCCCGACAATTTATCACCGTTCATTCTTCTAAAGATATCTGGCGAGGAGGATTTGTCATTTTTCCACTAGAGCTCGACCCCTGCCAGACGATTTCGCTCTCTGCCTCACTCTGAACACTTCAGGGTGATATCCTTTTCTCTCTCTAAACAAAGGAGGATCCTTCGAGCTAAGTTCATTTCGCTCTCTTACTTTGAGTATGCTGGAAGGGTGCAGGGAATAAGGGAAGGAACAAAAATATGGAGGGAATTTTTACCCACAGAAGCTTTCTGTTCGAAGTCGATTAGGTGGGTGTAATAATATCCTTACGGTCGGAATTGAATTTTTCCTGTTTTTACAATCTAAGCTTAAAAGAAATTGATTTATGCCATGAAAAGGATATATATATTTTTTTTATGATGATTTTTGAGGTTCATTACATATGGTATCAGAGAAAAAGTTACAACACTGGGCCTGAACAGGGCCACATTAATTGCTTAGTATATATATTCTGATCTATAAGAAAACTAACAAACCTTGTGAATTGCAAGCAGAAAGATTTTATGTTTTGTGTTAAATAATAGCATCTCAAGAAGGTGCAGAAATCGGGATGGAAGAGAATCCACAACAAGGACCGCCAAGAGATCTGAGACAAAACAATGATGGAAGCTCACCCACGGAGGTGTTGGAAACAATGAGAAACCTTATAGTTGAACTACAAGTTTTCAAGGCCGACAACGAAAAATTAAAGAAGGAACAGTAGGAACATCAAGAGATAAATGAAGTCTTGCTGCGTAGTATAGTAACCAAGAAAATCCCAAAAGATGATAACCATGAGGAAGAGGTCAGCAAAAGGGCCTCCAAGAATTCTGATGCGAAAACAGAAAAAGGAGATAGTTCATCTGAAGGGACACCTTCAGCTGAAGACAAAACCATGCCAGACAAGAAAAGAAAACAAACAGACCACCTTGAAGGAGAATTTAAAAAGATTAAACCAACTACTTTTGATAGAGAGTCCAGGACAGGAGAAGAAGTCGAGGCATGGTTGTTGGACATCAAAAAATACTTCCAAATCTATAACTATTCCAGCAACATGAAGGTCAGAATGGCCATCTACAATCTGAAGGGAAAGGCCAGCATTTGGTGGCAGGACCTGAAATTGGCCAAGGGCCTAAAGGAGAAACAGTTGGAATGGTCCGACTTCAAGAAGTATTTTAAGAAAAAATACCTTTTTGAGAGCCATTATGAAAGGAAGACAAAAGAATTTTATGAATTACGACTCGAACAAATGATGATGGATGACCTTATAAATAAATTTCTGGAACTACTAAGGTTCGTACCATACATCCGGGAGGATAAGGTAAAAATCCAACGATTCTTAAGTTGTTTACCACATTCCTACAGGGACATAATTGAGTTTGACAACCCCAAATCCTTGAGTGAGTCATTCAGGAAGGAACGAATGTGCTATGACTAGTATAAACAGCGGGTAGAGTTTCCCAAGACCTGGAAAGATAAGAAGCAAGATGAAATAAACCAGCGGAAGAAGAGATACCAACCAACTCCTTATCAGAATGCAACAAAGGGTTTCCCAAGGAAGGATTTTCACTCCAATCATCTGAATACGCAAGGTAGCGGTAAACTGGTAAACCTTGGAATGAATAAGTTTGGGGACAACTCCCGTGAGCCATTAAAGTGTTGGGAGTGTGGAGAACCTCATCTAAGGAGGAACTGTCCACGTTTAATTGTAGCAAACAGAACTACTGTTCACAATTTGCAGGAAGCCTCAATAGTGGGTGACATGGGTAGCAGTCTGTATCAGATAAATGTAGCCATAGATGGTTGACAAGCTGACCACCAGTCCTCAGTGGTAGATATGGAAGGTAAAATCCTTGAGTCTCGAATTTCTATTTTAATTGACACTGGAGCTATGTTAAGTTATATTACTCCCAATGTAGTAGAGTCGAATAAACTTAAGAAACAAAAGCATGAAAAACCTTGGCTTGTACAACTAGCAACATGGACTAAAAGAAAAGTAGTTAACTTTATTTCTGATCTTGAGTTCAGTTTAGATGGTCAAAAGATAAGGACCAATATGAACATCCTACCACTAGGGTATTATGATATGATTATTGGGATGGACTGGTTGGAACAACACAAAGCAATACTAGATTGTTATACAAAGATACTTAGCTATAAATATAATTTTGGCACTGTTAGAACAGCCGAAGGCATACCAAAACCTGTGTCAGTCAGACAAGTTTCAACAATGCAATTCAAGAAATGTATTAGAAAGCGATGTCAAGTTTACGCCATCCAAGTAACGAATCTATTAGAGAAAGAAGATAAGCCCAAATTAGAAGATGTTGCTATCCTACGTGAATTCAGAGACATGTTTGTTGATGAGATACCAGAATTTCCTCCTAGGCGAGAAATATATTTCTCCATAGACTTACTACCCGGATCAACCCCTATCTCAAAAGCACCCTACCGAATGAGTCTACCAGAACTAACATAATTAAAAATACAAGTATAGGAATTGTTGGATAAAGAGTATATCAGACCAAGTGTCTCGCCATGGGGAGCACCAATCCTTGGTGAGGGTGTACGACCCATATCGAAGTGGACAAAGCTTGCGGTGGGGTCCAACGAGGTGCTCCTTTTGCAAATGAAACCACACTTTGTCGCCAGCTTGGAAGTTGTGTGGCACCCGATGTTGATCATTTCGTTGCTTGTACTTAGCATTTGCTCTGTCCAAGATGTCATGTACCTGTTGGTGGATGTGTTGAGTGTGCTCAATGAAGTTGTTTGCCTTATCCACCTGAGACTGGACATGAGCTGAATCTTCCTGAGTAGCCACAAATGGCATGGCTATGTCAATGGGACATAGTGGCTGGAATCCCAAGCCCACTTGAAAGGGGCTGTGGCTAGTTGAGCTATGGAGAGCCCGGTTGTAGCTGTGTTGTACATAGGGGAGGCTCTCATCCCATGTGCATGGATTCTTTGAATTGTACATGCGCATAATGTGTACGATCATCCAGTTGACGACCTTTGTCTGGCCACCAGTTTGCGGATGGAAAGCTGTGGACTTGGTGAGCTTGGTGTCCAACATCAACCAAAGGCTGGACCAAAATGTACTGAGGAACCTACTGTCTCGATCTGAGATGATAGACTGTGGGATCCCAAAGTGTACCCACACTCGTTCAAAGAAGAGTTTAGCAGTGGCTTCTACTGTGATATTCTTCTTGCAGGCCATCATAAT
>ML821988.1:38049-51465 GCA_009831015.1 Picea engelmannii
TAAGGTTCATACCGTACATTCGGGAGGATAAAGTAAATATTCAACAATTTCTAAGTTGTCTACCATAGTCCTACAGGGAAAAAATTGAGTTTGACAACCCCAAATCCTTAAGCGAAGTATTCATAAAAGCACGAATGTGCTTTGATCAATATAAACAGTGAGCAGAGTTTCCCAAAGCCTGGAAGGATAATAAACAAGATCGAATGTACCAACGAAAGAAGGGGTATTAGCTAGCTCCTTATTGGAATACAACAAAGAGTTTTTCAAGAAAGGATTTTCACTCCAACCCTCCAAATATGCAAGGAAGCAGGAAACTAGTAAACCTGGGAATGAGGAGGTTTGGGGAGAACAACCATGAGCCATTAAAGTGTTGGGAATGCAGAGAGCCTCATCTCAGGAGGAACTACCCACATTTGAGTTCAACAAACAAAACTATTGTTCATAACCTGCAAGCCTCGACAATAGGAGATGTGGGCAGGAGCCTACATTGGATAAATGTAGCCATCGATGGACGACAAGAAGACCACCAGTCTTCAGTGGTAGAAGTTGAAGGTAAAATCCATGACACTCGAATATCTGTTTTAATTGACCCTGGAGCAACATTAAGTTATATTAGTCTGAAGATAATAGAGTTAAAAAAAATTAAGAGACTAAAGCACGCAAAATCATGGCTTGTAAAACTAGCGACAGGTACAAAAAGGAAAGTAATCGACTATATCTTAGACTTTGAATTTAGCCTAGATGGTCAAACTATAAGAACCGATCTGAACATCCTACCACTAGGATCTTACGATATGATCATTGGGATGGACTGGTTGGAATGACACAAAGAAATATTAAATTGTTATACAAAGATACTTAGCTATAAAGATGATTCCGACACCACCAGAACAACCAAGGTATACCAAAACCGGTATCAGTCAGACAAATTTCAGCAATGCAACTAAAGAAATGTGTGAGAAAAGGATGTCAAGTTTATTCCATCCAAGTGACGAGTTTAGCAGAAAAGAAGGATAAGCCAAAGTTAGAAGACTTTACTGTCCTACATGATTTCAGAGACATGTTTGTGGATGAGATACCAGAATTAACCCCTAGAAGGGAAATAAACTTCTCCATAGATCTATTACCCGGTTCTGCCCCTATCTCAAAGGCACCTTACCAGATGAGTCTACCAGAACTGACAGAATTAAAAATATAACTACAAGAATTATTGGACAAAGAGTATATCAGAGCAAGTGTCTCACCTTGAGGAGCACCAGTCCTCTTTGTGAAAAAGAAGGATGGTACTATACAATTATGTATCGATTATAGACAACTGAACAAAATGAATATTAATAATAAATATCCCTTACCAAGGATAAATGATCTGTTCGATCAAGTAGGGGGGGCCAAGATCTTTTCAAAATTGGATTTACGATCCGGTTATCATCAAGTTCGGATAAAAGACGAGGACATAAAAAAAACAACATTTCGGACAAGATATGGACACTATGAGTTTGTAGTCATCCCGTTCAGACTCACTAGTGCCCCAGCCACGTTTATGTGTCTAATAAACAATATCTTCAGTGAGTACTTGGACAACTTCGTGGTTGTATTCATTGACGATATCCTAGTCTATTCAAAGACCGAGGAGGAACATGATGAACACTTAAGAATAGTTCTACAAACGTTAAGGAAGCACAAACTGTATGCCAATTTTGACAAGTGTGTTTTCTATAAGGAAAAAATACAATATCTTGGACATGTAATTTCAGCAGAGGGCATTTTCGTAGACCCAGAAAAGATGAAAGCCATTATGGAATGGAAAGTACCTAAAGATGTAGTGGATATACGGTCATTCATGGGAATCACCGAATACTACCGCAGGTTTATAGAAGGGTTTTCCAAGATAGCCTACCCTATCACATCATTACAAAATAGAGGAACTAGGTTTAATTGGTCAGAGAGATGTCAAGACAACTTCAACAAACTAAAGGAATTGTTGACAACGACACCCATATTGAAAGTATCAGACCCAGATAAAGACTTCACCGTATGTGTCGATGCAAGTAAAGAAGGGCTAGGTGGTGTCCTAACCCAGGAAAGACACGTTATTTGTTATGAGTCCTGGAAATTAAAAGAACATGAGCGCAATTACGTCATGCATAACTTAGAATTGGCAGCAGTAATACACGCCTTAAAGATGTGGCGACACGACATAATGGGCAGAAGATTTGTATTATTAATGGACAATAGTGGGGTGAAATATCTGTTTAACCAACCAGAGCTTAATGCAAGGCAAGCAAGGTGGTTAGCATTCTTAAGAGAATTTGACTTCGAGGTTAGACATATCAAGGGCAAGGAAAATAAAGTAGTTGACGCTCTAAGTAGAAGAATCCATGGATTATTTGAGATGAATATTAGCAGGGCAGATTGTGACCTGGGAGAAAGAATAAAGATGGCAGGGGTTGATGACAAAAATTATACTAAAATAACGGAAGAACTACCAAATAATACCACAAACTCATATAAACCAGACCTAAGTATCGATAAGAAAGGGTTGCTACGATTTAAAAACAAACTTTACATACCAGATTCAACAGAGTTAAAATTAACAATATGGGACGAAGTGCATAAGAAGCCATAATCTGGTCACCCAGGTTACCAGAAAATGATAACAACACTTGGGAAACTATTTTATTGGCCTAATATGAATGGAAAAACAATGGAATACTTAGCTAGGTGCCAAGATTGTCAGCAGGTTAAGGCTGAACACCAGCATCCAGCCGGCCTCTTACAGCCATTACCAGTACCAGAATGGAAATGGGAGACTATATCACTCGACTTTATAATAGGTTTGCCTAAAACTCAGAAACATAATGACTCCATCATGGTTGTGATCGATAAACTTAGTAAATTTTCACACTTTATTCCTGTAAAGTCTACTTTTAAATCTTTAAACATTGCTGAAATATTCATGAAAGAAATCTTTAGACTGCATGGTATTCCTAAAATGGTGATTTCAGCTAGAGACGTAAAATTCACATCCGCTTTTTGGAAGGAATTGTTTGCAGGGCTCAATACCAACTTGAATTTGAGTACAAGTTATCATCCACAAACAGATGGAAAAACCGAAAGGACAAACCAAATCATAGAAGATATGCTCCGCATGTATGTAAGAAAAAAACCAAACAAGTGGGAGGATTATATACACTTGGTAGAATTTGCATATAACAATGGATACCAAACTTCAACAAAGTTGAGCCCTTTCGAAGTATTGTAGGACAAAAAGTGTACGAATCCAATTAGTTGGGATAACCCAGCTGGCAGACTCATGGTTGGACCATAAATGCTCTAAGAAATGGAGAACATGGTGAGAAAGGTAGAACAAAACTTGAAGGAAGATCTGAAAATAAGACACTTAATGTTTCAAGCGTGAGACCATGTATACTTGAAGGTCAAAGCCCAGAAAAGCTCATTGAACCTAGGAAACTGTGCCAAGCTGGCACCCAGGTTCTGTGGGCCCTTTGAGATACTAACTCGAATTGGACGCGTAGCATATCAACTTGCATTGCCAACAAATCTAAGAATTCATAATGTATTTCATGTTTCCTTATTAAAAAAATATGTTCACGACCCTACTCATATGATTGATTGGAACTTGGTACAGGTGGAACCCGAAGGTGAATTCTAGGTGGAACCCCTCCGCATTTTGGATCGGAGAGAAATAGCGCTTCAGAATAGAGTCGTTGCTCAGGTAAATATGCAATGGAAGCACTTTAGTCCTGAGGAGGTCACTTGGGAATTGGAGGGAGATATGCGGAAATATCATCCAATCTTGTTCCAAGAGAGGAACGAACATTGAGGACAGTTTTTTAGTGAAGGGGGAAAGGATGTGACATCCCCCAAAATAAAATATTTTGGAAATTTAAAATTCTGGAAATTTATTTCGTTTTTGGTAAATTCGAATTTGGAATTTTTTTTCCAATTATGGCAACTCCGAATTTCGAATTTGTTAATTGTAATAAATTATTATGACTGTTGGGAAAAGATCTGATTTGACCCAACTAACTGTTTGACAATGCCACTTGTTTAAAGACATAATATTTTATATTGATTGCAGGAAGACAAATGGAATAGCCATGTTAAAAGTAGCTGACCATGACTCCATGAGTGGGGAACATGTTGGAACTACCCCTGGGCTGATTTTTACAAGTGGAAAATTAGTGATTTGGCTATTGGCAGCCCCTGAAAATCAGGGATTTAGGAAGCTGCAAAAATTCCCAAGGAAGGGAAAAGACCTAGGCAATTTACAAATAAGCATATGTGAGGAGGCATGACGCTGCTAAGTATGCGGGGAATAAGTCTGTTTTGGATTTTTTCTTTTTCACTTGCTGTTATGAACACTGGAAGGGTGTGAGGCAAGGAAAGAGGGGACTGAATTGAAGAACAGTGTTGTAGAGGGATTTTCCAAGTTCGCCCTTATGGACTCATGGTCAGGCTAGGGTGTGAATCGAGAAAGTAATCGTGGCTACTTGATTCTATGGTTGGGAGGAACGTGGCTGTTCCCTTTGTTTTCTATGCAATACTAGTTCAGATATGTACCTACACTCTATCTGTCTGAATGATTTTTTATATATATTGAAATTGCTGTTCATGTTATCGTTATGCAGAAGAGTTCTAGTAGCTGTTTTAATGATCGTGTAACTGTTGTAAGTATTTTCTGTACTTAAATATTCATTATTCTACCGCCGTGGAATGAAATTGGTCAATGTTACAATGAGATTCTTAACGCTAGTATACATGCAAGAACCTAGACAAATACTGTTCAAAATTCAGTGAATAGACTATAGGACTTAAATGCAGATTTATTTTCCATAATCAAATTTTAATCAGAAGCGAATAGGTATCAATGAACGAACATAGTCATTATATGCATATATATGTCTCAGACTCTAATAGAGTAGAATGAATGAACATAGCTATTGAACCTAGTCATTATATGCGTATATATATGTTTTAAACTTTAACAGAGTCGAATGAGCGAAACAGGGCTAATTATATGCGTATATATATTTCAAACTTTACATAGAGTCAAATATATCTATATAACAATGCACGAATAGAACAATTAAGTGTGTATGAGTGTTTTGAACTTTAACAGAGTCAAATGAATGGACAAAGCTATTATATGCGTATATATATATATATATATATATATATATATATATATATATATATATATATATATATATATATCAATGCATGAATAGAACGATTATGTGCGTATGAATTTTTCAAAACTGTAAACAGAATTCATTATACAGACGAGAACGATGAAGCATATGAGTATGAACCCTATTTCTTGGATGAGATAATCATGTAGGAGAACAGATAGACAACTTGTCACTACATATCTTATTCATGCTGTGCGCAGAAAGGAACAAATCTTTTTCTTTTTATTAAATCGCTTTGCATTCTCAGAAATCACAGAGCGATGCAAATCCTTGTTAAAGATATAACCAATCGAAAATAAACACATACGAATACACAGAGTTGGAAGTTGTGAGACCTTTAGTAACGATTCAGTTGGGGTAAACAGTCCTTTTAAACAAAAGAAAACAAGAATTTCATTCCCAAGTCCCTCACTTCATGCTTACATATAAATTGGAACTTGATAAACAAAAATGGGTTTAAACCCTCAGTTATACAATACAGAGAATCAGTGCTTGAACATAGGTCCTCTTAACATCAGAAAAGAAAAACTACGAAAATATTTCGAGACCTCCCAATCTTAACAAGTTGAAGGAGAATATTTTGGAACCCGAGTACCTTTACCAGGTTGAGTAGAGGCTAGAACCCGCGCGCTGAAAGGGGCACACCTGCATTTAGCCATCATGATAATACATTAGAAAATTTACAGAGTAAAATCTTGATTTATAAACTCAAAAAGGAACAATGATAACCATAGCTGACGGATTACTTAACTTAGGGCTGAAACGCCACATCCTCCTGTTGCCATGCTTTGCTTCGTAGTCAACCCAGATGGAGGGGAGAAGAGTCTGGAAGCTCCTGGTGGGTACCCTCGCAATAGTAAGAGCCCCACCATTAATACATAGAAAACTGAATGTCAAATATTTTTCCTTGACAAAATAAAAATAGTAGTGCGAATTTAAACAAGAAATCATTTGATAAAACCCTTGACGAACAAAGCAAAGAATGCAAGGAACGACATCATACTTTTCACCAATAAAAGTAATCATGAAGAATAACCTAACTTCATCGAGGGATACTACTTTGAGTCACCCCAGTTTACAGTTGTTGTATATAGGGTAGACAAAGGACTAAACCAGAGATAGGCCCACGGGACACACACAGTAAACTCTAAGTATAGTTCCCAGAAGTAGAGGGTCTGCGACCCATGGTTATAGTAAGAAACCCTTTGACTGTCACTACGAAATCAAAAAGAATTGCATAGACTCTATGGGAGAAAGGAATGTCTGTAACCCACATTAAAGTATACAGGAAACATTTTTTTTTATTCCTGGCTTCAACCAAAAACATTAAACTCTATTCGAATCCGAAATACGACAGTCCCTTAGAGAAAACTTACCAGGAATTCTCGTCGACTGCACCAAGGGTAGCTCACGGAGGCATTAGATGTTTCCTATGGAAGTTGCATGATACAAATCCCTTCCCTTCGAAGGCGCAAGGGAGAAATGAGACTACCAAAAACCTAAGAGGCACAATTATTACTCTTTACAGCATGAGACGTACAAGACCTTACTCTAGGGAAATCTGGTCTATCCAGATTGGGAAGAGTAGGAGGAAGAGACATCGGGTCTGCGGATTTTAGGACCCTTAATTAATTCCCTGGAAGAGTCTTAAACTCCTCCTGATAGGCACACCTTCCACCCTAAATGCAGGAGATACAAAGTAAACCAAACAATAAAACTATGACTGTCCAATGAACTAGTTGGATGCCAAACCATGAAATTATCATTTTGTTACTCTGGCCAGTGGAGGAGGTTTAGTTAGATTCGGTTGTGTGGAGAATGGCGTGGACAAAGTCATGTTCGGTTCATTATGGGAGGACAAGTTGTAACATAACGAAAGTAGAACCATCAAAGGAAAACTCCTAGAAACCTTTCCGAAAACATTTATTAACCTTCTTAAAACCTTTCCTGTTACGACTTAAGGACTGATGTTGACACAGTTAGGTAGTGCATGAGCTTTTAAAACTGAGACATAGTTCCATGTGCATAGTCCAATTCTATTAAACACAAAGGGACTGAAATCCCCATACTTGAGTATAGGTAGGGCGTGAATTATAATAAAGCCTTATAATAAAGTAGGATTTAGACTATACTTGCTTTCAAATTTTGTGTAAGATATTAAGCCAAGGGTATTAAGATTAAGCTAGGTGTGTTAATCTAGCATGTTATAAGGTTATGCAAGTAAAAACAAAGTGTAAGTACCTATCTCACAAGTGGATCCAACGAAATTGAGTAGCAAATATTGTACCACAGATTTTTTTTTTTTATGAGAATTTTTATGTACATTACATATGGTATCAGAACGAAAGTTACAACACTGGGCCTGAACAGGACCACTGTAGTGCTTAGTATATAATTTTTTTTCTTCCAAAAACTAATAAATTGTGTGGTTACAAACAAATAAATTTCTCTGTTTTGGTGAATAAGTATGGCAGCTCGAGACAATGCAGAAAACAGGATGGAAGAAAATCCATAGCAAGGACCTCCTGGAGATAGAAGGTAAAATAGTGACGGAAGCTCACCAAGAGAAGTGTTGGAAACAATGAGGAACTTGATCATCGAGCTACAAATCTTTAAATCCGACAATGAAAAATTGAAGAAGGCACAACAAGAACAATAGGAGATAAACGAAGTCCTGCTGTGTAGTATAGTGACCAAGGAAATCCCAAAAGACAATAATAACGATGAAGAAGTTAGCAAAAGAGCCTCCAAGAACTTAGGACCAGAAACAGAAAAAGGAGATAGTTCGTCTGAAGGAACCCTGCCAGCCGAATATAGAACAAAAACTGACAGAAAAAGAAAAGAAGTAGACCACCTTGAAGGAGAATTTAAAAATATTAAACCCGCTATCTTTGACAGGGAATCTAGGACATGAGAAGAAGTAGAGGCATGGCTGTTGGACATCAAAAAGTATTTCCAAATCTACAACTATTCCAACAACATGAAAGTGAGGATGGCCATCTACAATCTGAAAGGGAAGGCCAGTATTTGGTGGCAAGATCTGAAATTGGCCAAGGGCATAAAGGAGAAATAGTTGGAATGGTCTGACTTTAAGAATTATTTCAAGAAACAATACCTTTCCAAAAATTACTACGAAAGGAAGACAAAATAATTTTACGAGTTACGACTCAAACAAATGACAATGGAGGACCTTATAAATAAATTTCTGGATCTGCTAAGGTTCGTACCGTACATCCGGGAGGATAAAGTAAAGATTAAGATATTTCTAGGCTGTCTACCATAGTCCTACAGGGACATAATTGAGTTTGACAACCGCAAATCATTAAGCGAAGTATTCAGAAAAGCGCAAATGTTCTTTGATCAATATAAACAACGGGCAGAGTTTCCAAAGCCTGGAAGGATAAGAAACAAGATCGAATGAACCAGTGGAAGAAGGGGTATCAACCAACTCCTTATCAGAATACAACAAAGAGTTTTTGGAGAAAGGATTTTCACTCCAACCCTCTGAATACACAAGGAAGCGGGAAACTGGTAAACCTGGGAATGAGGAGGTTTGGGGAAAACCCCCATGATCCATTAAAGTGTTGGGAATGCAGAGAGCCTCATCTCAGGAGGAACTTCCCACATTTGAGTTCAATAAACATAATTGTTGTTCATAACCTGCAAGAAGCCTCGATAGTAAGAGACGTGGGTAGGAGCCTACTTCGGATAAATGCAACCATCGATGGAGGACAAGCTGACCACTAGTCCTTAGTGGTAGAAGTCGAAGGTAAAATCCATGACACTCAAATTTCTATTTTAATTGACCCCAGAGGAACATTAAGTTATATTACTCCAAATATAGTAGAGTCAAAAAAACTTAAGAGACTGAAGCACCCAAAATCATGGCTTGTACAACTAGTGACAGGTACAAAAAGGAATGTAATCGACTATATCTCGGACTTTGAATTCAGCCTAGATGGTCAAACTATAAGAACCGATATGAACATCCTACCACTAGTATCTTACGATATGATCATTGGGATGGACTGGTTGGAATGACACAAAGAAATATTAAATTGTTATACAAAGATACTTAGCTATAAAGATGATTCCAACACCACCAGGACAACCCTAGGTATACCAAAACTGGTATCAGTCAGAAAAATTTCAGCAATGCAACTAAAGAAATGTGTGAGAAAAGGATGTCAAGTTTATTCCATCCAAGTGACGAGTTTAGCAGAAGAGAAGGATAAGCCAAAGTTAGAAGACTTTGCTGTCCTATGTGATTTCAGAGACATGTTTGTGGATGGGATACCAGAATTACCCCCTAGAAGGGAAATAGACTTCTCCATAGATTTTTTACCCAGCTCTGCCCCTATCTCAAAGTCGCCTTACCGGATGAGTCTACCAGAACTGACATAATTAAAAATACAACTACAAGAATTATTGGACAAAGAGTATATCAGAGCAAGTGTCTCACCTTGGGGAGCACTCGTCCTCTTTGTGAAAAAGAAGGATGGTACTCTAAGATTATGTATCGATTGTAGACAACTGAACAAAATGACTATTAAGAATAAATATCCCTTACCAAGGATAAATGATCTGTTCGATCAAGTAGGGGGGGGCAAGATCTTTTCAAAATTGGATTTACGATCTGGTTATCATCAAGTTCAGATAAAAGACGAGGACATAAACAAAACAACATTTTGGACAAGATATGGACACTACGAGTTTGTAGTCATCCCGTTTGGACTCACTAATGCCCCAACCACGTTTATGTGTCTAATGAACAATATCTTCAGTGAGTACTTGGACAAGTTTGTGGTAGTATTCATCGACAATATCCTAGTCTATTCAAAGACGGAGGAGGAACATGAGGAACAATTAAGAATAGTTCTGCAAACGTTAAGGAAGCACAAACTGTACGCCAATTTTGACAAGTGTGCTTTCTATCAGGAAAAAATACAATATCTTGGACATGTAATTTCAGCGGAGGGCATTGTTGTAGACCTGCAAAAGATGAAAGCCATTATGGAATGGCCGATACCTAAAGATGTAGCGGATATATGGTCATTCATGGGAATCACCAGATACTACCGTAGGTTTATAGAAGGGTTTTCCAAGATAGCCTACCCTATCACATCATTACAAAAGAAAGGAAACAAATTTAATTGGTCAGAGAAATGTCAATACAACTTCAACAAACTAAAGGCATTATTGACAACGACACCCATATTGAAAGTAGCAGACCCAGATAAAGACTTCACCATATGTGTTAATGCAAGTAAATAAGGGATAGGTGGTGTCCTAACCTAGGAAGGACACACTATTTGTTACAAGTCCCAGAATTTAAAAGAACACGAGCACAATTATGTCACGCATGACTTAGAATTGGCAGCAGTATTACACGCCTTAAAGATGTGGCGACACTACATAATGGACAGAAGATTCCTATTATTAATAGACAACAGCGGGGTGAAATATCTGTTTAACCAACTAGATCTTAACGCAAGGCAAGGAAGGTGGTTAGCATTCTTAAGAGAATTCGACTTCGAGGTTAGACATATCAAGGGTAAGGAAAATAAAGCAGCGGACGCTCTAAGTAGAAGAATCCATGGATTATTTGAGATGAATATTAGCAAGGCAGATAGTGACCTGAGAGAAAGAATAAAGATAACAGGTGTTGATGACAAAAATTATACTAAAATAATGGAAGAACTACCAAATAATACTACGAACTCAGATAAACCAGACCTAAGTATCGACGAGAAAGGGCTGCTACGATTTAAAAACAAACTTTACATACTAGATTCAGCAGAGTTAAAATTAACAATTTGGGATGAAGTGCATAAGAAGCCATACTCTGGTCACCCAGGTTACCATAAAACGATAACAACACTTAGGAAACTATTTTATTGGCCTAATATGAAGGGTGAAACAACAGAATACTTGGCTAGGTACCAAGATTGTTAGCAGGTTAAGGCTGAACACCAACATCCAACCGACCTCTTACAGCCATTACCAGTACCAGAATGGAAATGGGAGACTATATCACTCGACTTTATAACAGGTTTTCCTAAAACTCAGAAACATAATGACTCCATCATGGTGTTGATCGATAAACTTAGTAATTCTGCACACTTTATTCCTATAAAGTCTACTTTTAAAGCTATAAACATCGCTGAAATATTCATGAAAGAAATCTTTAGACTGCATGGTATTCCTAAAATGGTGATTTCAAATAGAGACGTAAAATTCACATCCACTTTTTGGAAGGAATTTTTTGCAGGGCTCAATACCAACTTGAATTTCAGTACAATTTATCATCCACAAACGGATGGAAAAACCAAAAGGACAAACCAAATCATAGAGGATATGCTCCGCATGTACGTAAGAACAAAACCAAACAAGTGGGAGGATTATATACACTTGGTATAATTTGCATATAATAATGGATACCAAACTTCAGCAAAGTTGAGCCCTTTCGAAGTATTATACGATAGAAAGTGTACAACTCCAATTAGTTGGGATAACTCGATTGGTAGACTCATGGTTGGACCAGAAATGCTCCAAGAAATGGAGAACATGGTGAGAAAGGTACAACAAAACTTGAGGAAGCACAGGATAGACAAAAGAGCTATGCAGATCTGAAAAGAAGACACATAGAGTTTCAAGCGGGAGACCATGTATAATTGAAGGTCAAAGCCCAGAAAATCTCATTGAAGCTAGGAAACTATGCGAAGTTGGCACCCAGGTTCTGTGTGCCCTTCGAGATACTAGCTCTAATTGGACCCGTAGCGTATCAACTTGCATTGTCAACAAATCTAAGAATTCATAATGTATTTCATGTTTCCTTATTAAAAAAATATGTTCATGACCCTACTCATATGATTGATTGGAACTTGGTACAGGTGGAACCCGAAGGAAAATTCCAGGTGGAACCACTACGCATTCTCGACCGGAGAGAAATAGTGCTTCGAAATAGAGTCATCGCTCAGGTAAAGGTGCAATGGACGCACTTTAGTCCTGAGGAGGCCACTTGGGAATTGGAGGGAGATATGCGGAAATCTCATCCAATCTTGTTCCAAGAGAGGAATGAACACTGAGGATAGTGTTTTACTGAATGGGGAAAGGATGTGACATCCCCCAAAATAAAATATTTTGGAAATTTAAAATTTTGGAAATTTATTCCGTTTTTGGTAAATTCGAATTTGGAAAATTTTTGCCAATTATGGAAACTCTGAATTTCAAATTTGTTAATTGTAATAAATTATTATGACTATTGGGAAGATATATGATTTGACCCAACTAACTATTTGACAATGAAACTTGTTTAAAGACAAAATATTTTATACTGATTGCAGGAAGACAAATGGAACAACCATGTTAAAAGTAGTTGACCATGACTCCATGAGTGGGGAACATGTTGGAACTACCCCTGGGCTGATTTTTTCAAGTGTAAAATTAGCGATTTGGCCATTGGCAGCCCTTGAAAATAAGGGATTTAGGAAGCTACGAAAATTCCCAAGGAAGGGAAAAGACCTAGGCAAGTTACAAATAAGCATATGTGAGGAGGCAGGATGCTGCTAAGTATGCGAGGAATAAGTCTGTTTTGGATTTTTTCTTTTTCACTTGCTATTATGAACACTGGAAGGGTGTCAGGCAAGGAAAGAGGGTACTGAATTGAAGGACAATGTTGTAGAGGGATTTTCCAAGTTCTCCTTTATGGATTCATGGTCAGTCTAGGGGGTGAATTGGGCAAGTAATCGTGGCTGCTCGATTATATGGTTGGGAGGAACATGGATGTTCCCTTTGTTTTCTCTGCAAGCCTAGTTCAAATATGTACCTAAACTCTATCAGTCTGAATGATTTTTTTTATATGTTGAAATTATTGTTCATGTTATCGTTATACGGAAGAGTTCTAGTAGCTATTTTAATGACCGTGTAACTACTGTAAGTCTTTTCTGTACTTAAATATTCAGTATTCTACCCCTGTGGAATGAAATTGGTCAATGTTACAATGAGATTCTTAATGCTAGTATACATGCAAGAACCTAGACAAAGATTGTTCGAAATTCAGTGAATAGACTATAGGACTTAAATGCAGATTTATTTTCCATAATCAAATTTTAATCAGAAGCAAATAGGTATCAATGAACGGACAATCATTATATGCATATATATGTCTCAGACTCTAATAGAGTAGAATGAACGAACA
>ML821988.1:80457-101609 GCA_009831015.1 Picea engelmannii
CCAGGCCTGCAACTTAATAATCTACATGTTGCTTATTGCTTCATTAGTGACCTTCATACGATTATCTTTGGAAGATAGTACCTGTGTCATATATTTCTATTGTTTAGAGGCTAGGAATAAACAAATAACCATCGCAATTACCATAGTAGACAAATGCCAAGCCATCGAGGAGCTCTCCAGTGCCATGCATCAATTCACCGGGAGGAGGAACCCATGGGGAGGAGCCGCATGCTACAAACAAAAACAATAATTTTTTTTTTCTTAATAAACAAAAAAAAATAATTAAATTAAGCACCCAAACATAGAGCTAGCACACGAATCCCAGCACCAATCCATGCAGAGGAGGAGCCCATGGGGGGGGGGCTTCTGCGTTGCACAACACACCAAATGGTCTGAACCACTTGCACCACGCATCCGAAAAAGAAAAAAAAAATAATGGGCTTGATGCCCCATCTCCAAGTTTTGTAGAAACCATCGATGTCAACTTGTGCTTAAATAGCCAACAACAAGAAATAACCACAACATTCATTGATTGCTATATATTTCGATCGAAAAAAATATGTCGGCAATGAAAATCAGAGGCAAGAAACGAAAACACAGTGAGAAACCTACCCATAAAAGGGAAAACAAAGAGAGGCAACGAAAAGTTAGTTTGGTTGTTCTCTTCCCTGGCTCATTTGTCTTGATTTCGTTTGATATTGGGATATGCTAATCAGAGGCAAGAAGCGAAAACATAGTAGAAAATCTATCCATTAAAGAGTAGAGGAATAGAGGCGAGAGGTAAGGAGGAAGCCCACAGGGAACCAAGACTATACAAAATGCTCTACCTCCAAGCTACGAAGCCATGCGCTCTACCCAAGCCACCAAGCTTTGGTTTCTTTCGCCCAACCCTCGGGTTCGACCAGAGAGAGAGAGGAGGGTGGCGGGCCTATTTGACTCTAGATTTAGAGGTACCAAGGCAATGAAAATGAAGGTAAATGGGTTAGTTAGAGAGAGAGGGTGCTTAGAAGGTATGCGATAAACCGATAATGAATGTAATAGTGAGGGATAAATGACTGGGTAAAAGGGCGCATATCCTAGCCTGGAGATGATTCCTTTGAATGAGGCCACAACTTCTATTATCCACGCATCAACGCATCAACGCTTCTACCCTTCTAATACGGTATTTTTGGTATCCATTCTGGATAAGGAGGATTCTAATATGTGCTCTGCGCATCCAAGAGAGAAAAAGAAAAAACTAAAACAAAAAACGATTTTTTTTTTTAATGGAAGCCAGCACACTAGACCAGCGCCAACGCCAAGCTTTCAAATCCTCCAAACTACCGAACACCTGCATCAAACATAATGCATGCATGTTAACAACTACATGCAAAATAAAAGCCAAAGCTCGAGTCTGCATGTCAAATCACAATCCAAGAACATCCCACACAATATACAAGCCAACGCCCAAGCGTCACCGCCATACACCAGCACTAGCACCAAGAGAAGAGGGAGAGAGCATAACAGAGAGGCGGCAATGAGGGAGCGTTAGAGTTGAGGAGTTTAGGGTTTGTTAGGAGGTGTGTAGGGTTTTAGGGTTATGGGATAAGCATCAGGGAGGAGGGGGCACGTGGGCCTCATCGAGGACCCACTGCCCGACTGTAGATATATATTTTTTATATTATATTATATTTTATTCTTTTACTTAATTGATTTTATTTTAAATTACTTTAATTAC
Source organism: Picea engelmannii (assembly GCA_009831015.1). Classification (NCBI taxonomy): domain Eukaryota; kingdom Viridiplantae; phylum Streptophyta; class Pinopsida; order Pinales; family Pinaceae; genus Picea; species Picea engelmannii. The sequence goes on from ML821988.1 coordinate 82,175, forward strand.
GTTTAAAATAATTAATTTTAATTTTAATAATTAAATTAAATTTCTAACCATAGTGAATTTCAAAGCAATTTTTAAGAATATAAATTAATTACTTTAATTAATAAATTATAATTTTATCCAAAATAATTAATAATAGTAATTAAGTAATTAAATGTGTAATTAACATTAATCTATTTAATAATATTTAAACATAACATTACGATACTAATAAAATTTATTCTGGAGAGATTAAAATTTGTGGGAGCAGACGGGTTTTGAACCCAAGACCACCCGCCAAGCGAAGCGCCTTAAGAAGAGCACTAACACCAATGCGCCACACATATCACTTTTACAAAATAAATTCACATATAAATAATTTAATTATCAATAGTAGCAAAGTACTACCCTGACGAATAATCTCTGATTATCCAAGCGTCAATCTCACGAGACCTTACACACAACTCATCGAGCCAATCGTTGAGCCCTTCCATTCCATTCCACAAGTCAAAGTCAAACACTAAGCTTCAATGCATCGCCTCAGGCTCACTACATCATACGACCACAAGTCAGGAAGCAATACATAACCACAGTGCACAAGTGCTAAAATCCAATGCTTGAAAGCCACTCTACAATCCTTAAAGACTCGCACCTGCAACCATCGAGACACACAATTCAACGCATATGTACAACGCACCAAGAAGGACCCACGAGTCAAGAAATGAAGGATATTAAGTTGTAAGCAAAAATTTTAAAGGACTTAGACTAGGACAAGCGGGAAGGAGGCGCCATACACACTAGGAGAGTAAGCTAGAGGAAGTGGCGAGTATGACGCAAGGCTAGCATAGCTACTAGGCAAGGGAGTCAATAGTTTTCTTAGGCAAATAAATCAAGCTTAGATGCTTTAGCCCTAACCTAGCCAATCCCCTAAAGAGAGTAATGTATGTTTACAAACAAGTAAAGAAAAACTTATGCTTAACCCTATTTCTAGTTTGAGTAGCACCAATTTGAAATGTCCTTGAACTCACCCTGACAAATTTGGTTGATGCAGGTTAAATCAAACAATATGGTTAGGAATTGAGGGAATCGAGGTAGGGGAGCATCGTCGCAGGCACCGCCAACACTGCCAACGCCACCACCACCATCACCCGAACTATCTCTCATACTGCACTCGTTGGAGGCCATAAATGAGACTTTAAAGGGGTGACAACCAGCAGGGACCGAAGTGGAACCCCCATCGTCTGGAATGGGTAATCTAGAAGAATCAAGGGATTCAGGAGGAGGACCTCCACCTGAAGATATCAATCAAGAATTGCAGAAGATCAAACTTCCAGAGTTTTTCGGGGGTCGCACCAGTGAACGCGCAAAAGCATGGTTGGAAGGCATGACAAGGTGTTTTTCCTTAAGGGACTATGCATCCAACTCAAAGGCGAAGATCGCAATTTTTCAGTTAAGAGACAACACCTTGAACTGGTGGGGCAACCTGGAAAGACAACTGCATCTTACCCCAGACACAGTATCTTGGGAAATTTTCGAGGAGAGGTTCCAAAGGAAATATCTGCCAGCGTACTATGAGGAACAACAGGTAGGGGCATTTCATGCCTTAGTACAAGGAAATAAAACTTTAGAAGAATATGAGATCCGATTTATGGAATTGGTCAAATATGTTTCATATATGGATAATGACCAACGACAGGCAGAGCGCTTCGTCTATGGATTAAACCCTAAGATAAGAGCTATGGTGCAGATGTAGAAACCGTCTTCAGTAGCAAAAGTTGTGGAAAATGTATGTTATGCGGAGGAACACATGAACTTAACCGGGGATACAAGACTGACATTTCCGCATCGTCTTGGATTCGTCAGGAAGGCCCCCAGGACATTTCCCAGGGTAGGGGGCTCAAGGCCACCGCCATGTTGTAACAGAGTCGTGCCAAGGATAGTAGGCACAAGGATTTCAATGGCAGCGAGTGCAACATCTCATTCATCACCAATGACACAGACAGGTCCACGACCATATCATGGAACAACTTGTAGGGGTAGGGGTTCCATGGGAAGGAACTCATTTCAGAGACAGTCACATAACAATGAGCAGGTTCAATCTCGTGTTACCTGTTGGGGGTGCGGAGGACCCCATTACTAGTGTGACTGCCCAGAGTTACAATCAGGGTTCATGCATAGAGAAAGAAAGGCAACGATGGGAAGAGCAAGTAGTAGCCACCAGATTTATGTAGCGGTTAATAATCGTCAGGCCGAACATCAATCCACGGTGGTGGAGTCATCAGGTATGCTAAATCATATCAACGTTAAGAATTTATTTGATTCTGGTGCGACAGATAGTTTCATTTCACCATCTTCATTAGAAAAGAGTGGGTTGGCAGCCTACGAGCACGATGACTTTAAACAAGTCGAGATGGCTTCGGGGGACAAACAAGCCGTAGGACCTAGTGTTGATAATTGTATAGTAGACTTGGGAGTGTGTACTATCAGATTGAAGGTATACGTCACTTCTCTTGGGGCGTATGAACTAATCATTGGAATGGATTGGTTAGAAGATCATCGAGCTTTGGTAGATTGTTTCGCAAAAAGGGTGCTCTGTGTAGACGACGAAGGAAGGCCAGTAGAGATCCAGGGTGTACGGAGAAAAGTGTCATTATGCTTTATCTCAAATATGAAGGTTAAGCGATGCTTGAGACAAGGGTGTCGACTATATGTAGTGGAAGAAGTGAACGAAAGGAAGGGACCCTCATTGGATCAGTACCCGGTATTGTCAAAATTTAAGGATGTTTTTCCGAACAAGTTACCCGGGTTACCTCCTGAGAGGGAGCTTGATTTTACTATTGAGCTAAAACCTGGTGCAGAACCAATTTCCAAAAATCCATATCAGATGACAGCACCAAAACTTTGTGAGTTGCAAATGTAGTTGAAGGAGTTGTTAGACTTAGGGCTAATAAGGCCCAGTGTCTCACCTTGGGGTGCACCGATAATTTTTGTAAAGAAGAAGGATTGATCCTTACAACTGTGTATAGACTATAGGGACTTGAATCATGCTACAGTGAAAAATAGGTACCCAATGCCACGAATATATGACCTCTTTGATCAGATGAAAGGAGCAGTGGTATTCTCAAAGATCGATTTGTGATCAGGGTATCATCAGTTAAGGATTAAGGAAGGCGATATCCCAAAAACTGCCTTTCGAACTCGGTTTTGACATTACGATTTTGTCATAGTACTTTTCATATTGAACAATGTGCCAATAGTATTCCTGAGCCTCATGAATGACATATTCCAGAAGTACTTAGACCATTTTGTACAAGTCTTTCTAGATGACATCCTCATCTATTCCAAGAACGAAAGAGAACATGAGGAACACTTACGAGTAGTGTTGTCCTGCCTTAGAGAGAACAAATTGTATGGGAAGTTGTCGAAGTGTTCCTTATTCCAAAAAGAGATCCACTATTTAGGTCATATGATTTCCGGTGAAGGAATCTCTGTAGACCCAGAAAAGGTAAAGGCCATTATGGAGTGGTCAGTGCTGAAAAATGCCCATGAGGTGAGAAGCTTCATGGGGTTAGCAGGTTATTATCGGAGATTTGTGGAGGGATTCTCCAAAATAGCGAAACCCATCACCACCTTGCAGTGAAAGGGGGTCAAGTATGAATGTACAGAAGAGTGTGATAGTGAATTCATTGAGCTTAAGAGGTTACTAACTAGTGCACCAATTCTATGAGTACCGGATATGGAAAAGGACTTCATAGTCTGCACGGATGCCTCGAAGCAAGGGTTGGGGGCCGTTCTAATGCATGATGGAGGATTGATAGCTTATGCATCAAGGAATTTGAAGAAACATGAAGAGCTATACGTGACTTATGATTTAGAGTTGGCAACTATAATGCTAGCTCTGAAACTTTGGAGGCACTATCTTGTGGGGTGAAACTTTGAGCTCAAAATGGACCATCAAAGTTCAAAACATCTCTTCACTCAAAGAGATATGAATGCTAGGCAAAGGCGATGGAGTGAGTTTATGAGTGAGTACGATTTTGGTATTTCATACATCAAGGGAAAGGAAAATGTGGTCGCAGATGCCTTGAATAGGAGACCACATATCTTCTCCTTGGTACCCTTAAAGGTCAATCTGAGGGAACATGTGTTGACAGAACTCCAAGGAGACAGTTGGTATTTAAAGGTTACTTCAAACCTCTAGAGAAGGAGACAGTTAGATCCAAAGTATGAAGGATATAGTCTAGAAGTAGAAAAACTGTTAACATATTGAGGAAGGATGTACATCCCTGAGAATGGGGATATTCGAAGCATCATACTAAAGGAAGCCCATAGAGCACTGTATTGTGTGCATCCAGGTGTGAAGAAGATGTACGCAGACATGAGGAAGCTCTTCTTTTGGGTAGGCATGAAGCGCGATGTAGTCCATTTCGTCACCAAGTTCCTAGAATGTCAACAAGTGAAAGCCGACCACCATCACCCGACAGGCCTCCTACAACCACATGATCTTCCTATGTCCAAATGGGAAGTCATCTCTATGGATTTTGTTTTGGGGTTACCACTCACATCTCATAGACACAATGCCATTCTTGTGATAGTGGATAAGTTAACCAAGAGTGCTCATTTTAGTCTGGTTATAGACACTTATGATGTCACTCATGTGGCACGTGTGTTTGTAAGTGAGGTTATCCATTTACACGAGATACCTAAGAAGATCATTTCAGATAGGGACTCTCTATTCACTTCTAGGTTTTGGACAAGTTTGCAGTTAGCGTTGGGGACTCAGTTGAACTTCAACACAACTCATCATACTGAAACAGATGGGAAAACTGAGAGAGTAAATCAATTCATGGAATACATGCTCAGGATGTATGTCATGGATAATCAAACCCAGTGGGAGAAGTACCTACCTTTGGTAGAGTTTGCCTACAATAACAGTTTTCATAGCTCCATCGGAATGCCACCATACAAAGCTCTATATGGAAGGCCATGCAGAACACCATTAAGTTGGGATAGAATAGAAGATCGAGTAACAGTTGGGCCATAATTGATTCAAAAGATGGAGGAACAGGTGATTCAGATTAGGCAGAGACTAAAGGAAGCACATGATATGCATAAAATTTATGCGGATGCACACAGGACCGACCGAAGTTATGAAGTGGGATACCAGGTTTTCATTCGTATCAGGCCTAATAAGAGTACCATATGGTTCAGGAAGGGGACAAAGTTGTCACCTCGATTTATAGGACCGTTCATAATCCAAGAGAAAATTGGACCCGTTGCATATCGTCTCGTACTGCCACCCCACTTGCATAAAACTCATAATGTATTTCATGTATCTGTTTTATGTCATTATGTCGCCGATGAATCACATAAACTAAATTGGAAGGAATTGCAGGTATCGGACGTGGGAACTCTCATGGTAGAACAATTACGCATATTGGACCGTAGAGTCCGACAACTCAGGAACCGTCTGGTAGAACAAGTTAAGGTCCAGTGGGACAAGTATAGCCCATCATCTGCTACTTGGGAAGATGCCGAGACACTACGACGAGACTATCCCTCCCTTTTTTGACCACCTCGAGAATATGTTTCTCTAAGGTTGGGTGTATGTAACACCACCTTTTGACTTAGACAGACAGGATTACTTAAGGCCTATATACTTTATATTCTATTCACAGTGAAACTTTAAGATGTATGAACATTTATGAATGTTTAAATGTTATTGTTGACGATGTATATAATGCGATCTACTATGTGAATGTAATTTTACGAATGTTTAAATGTTATTGATGATGATGTATATGATGCGATCTACTATGTGAATGTAATTTTATGAATGTTTAAATGTTATTGATGATGATGTATATGATGCGACATATTGTGAGAATGGAAAATTTTATGAATGTTTAAATGCTATTAGAATGATGTTGGATATGATGCAATATATTTTGGTAAATGATAATCTTATGAATGGGTGTCGAAATTGAATAATGGGATATTATGGGATCTATTTCTAACTTGAAAATGTTGATGTTAAGTTGTTGGTACAAGGATACCTAATTGAAATGATGATGGTATGAAATTACATGATGATAATGAATAGAAATGTATGAGTTTGTGTTACAGACTAATCTGCAGGTTATGGGCTATGAAATAGCCAAGGAATAATGATGATGAAAGTGGATATCATGACCACTAGATGAGAAACATTATGGTATGAATATTAATATGTGAAATTTTATTGGTTTGGATGCATTGCTATGATATGTGAACCAGTGCAATGTAAGGTAGCTAGAGAGGTAGTGGGGGGGCCCAGAGGGCCCATAGTGATAATAGTGGAGGTCATTCAATGGAATGTAGTATACCTAGGCAGGTACCCAATGTGAATGTAGTTATGTGTTATTAGTGGAAGTCAATTAATATATGGGAATGTGGTCATTCAATGTAAGGTGGATTGGGTCCACTATATTAATAAAGACCCACTATGGGAGTTGGATGTAATAAATGTGAGAAGGCTCTCTAGAAGGTTCCTAGGAGATAGGGAGAGCTATATAAAGAAGTGTAGGCAATGTAATGAAACATACTGAAGAATATTGTGATTGTACAAGCAAGGATTGCTTGAGGAGTTTTATCCTTCCATAAGGATTAATATATGGTGTTACCCTACCTCAAGGGTTTTCTCTGTTTCTTGTGTTCATTATATGGTGAATGGTTTATGGTTTATTCTTGGTTATTTATGAAGTATATTTACAGATCTGGTTTAGGTACTTAACAATTGGTATCAGAGCACTTTCCTTGGCCAAAGAAGGAAAGATTTGTTTTCTCTTTTTGCAGAATTGTTTCTAGGGAAGAAAAAGAGGGCGGCGCACTTCAGGTTCATATATAAAGTTTTACGAGATGAATTTGGAAACATAAGTTGGGTATTTGAATTCCTCTCAGAAAAATACCCAATTTCAAAAAAAAAATCAACCGAAATGGATTTCGGGAAGTAAAGTTATGAGCATTTTAAATTCAACAGTTTTTCAGAGTTTTTCTGGAAAAAACTGCGATTTTCTGCCGTAACGTATTGTTCTATTTTTGGGGGGTTTTGATAGCAAGATGTATTTTACAGGGAAATGTGATGGCCCTAGTATTGAATCATTCATTAAATAAAGAAAATCAGCATGGGAAGATACTTGGCTCCATTGGGTAGATCTTAAATTGCAAGGTGATGCTGCCATTTGGTGAAAATCGCTTGATTATAAGGAGATGATGAGACTTTCCAATGTAGAATTTGAAAAAATATTGTTAGACAAGTGGTCTCGTGGAGAAAATAAGGATAAAGAGAGAACCAAGAGTTTATTTTCATGTGAAAAATCTATATTACAGGTTCATGGCTGTATTCATAAAGAAAATATTGTTGTTTATATTAACCCTAGTTGCATGCATAATTTTATCAATGTTCAGTTGGTTAATAGATTGCAAGTTCCAATAAAGAATATTCAAAGCACACATGTTGAGGGTGAAAATGTTCAAATTTTTAAAGATTTGAAGATTACCATGGATAAATATGTGTTTTATTCAGATTTTTATGCTATGGATATGGATGAAGTGGATATTGTTTTAGGATATCCTTGGATCAAATAAGTGGGTACCATTAATATTAATGTGCAAAAGAAGTTTTTAAAGTTGTGGTACAAGAAAAAAAAAATCACATTGCAGGATGTGTCTCTTAGTAAGAAAGATGGACCCATGGAGGCTAGAAAATAAGTTATTACCCAGTCTGAAGTTGAATCAGAGGCAGAGTTTACAGAAGGAGATGAAGCAAAACTACAAGAAGGACATAATCAGGAAGCCAACGAGGTCATTGAATCAAAGGCACAAAGTGTTGCAGATTTGAAGAAAAAAGAACAAATTCCTACAGTTGTTGTATATCTCCATCCACATCATATAGAGATGCAAAAGTCATCAAGGAAAGGGCATGTGCATGAACATATTTATGCACCAGCAGGGCACCAGACAAGAAACCGATCAAGAGGTGCATGGAGGACTACCAACACTATGTGAAGAGTTCAAGCTACAAAAAAAATCCCATGGCAACCCCGACATGATGTAGAGAAAGATAAGGGTGGAAAGGTAGCAGATATACATCATGTTCAACTTCCATTGGGATGGATGGATGGTCGTACTTGGTACCAGTTGGCTACATTGCTTAGTCGGTCATATTGTATGGTTTCTTCTCATGTTTCGAGGAAAAAACATGTGAAGGGGGATTGAATGTAGTATACCTAGGGAGGTACCCGATGAGAATGTAGTTATGTGTTATTAGTGGAAGTCAATTAATATATGGGAATGTGGTCATTCAATGTAAGGTGGACTGGGTCCACTATATTAATAAAGGCCCACTATGGTAGTTGGATGTAATAAATGTGAGAAAGCTCTCTAGAAGGTTCCTAGGAGATAGGGAGAGCTATATAAAGAAGTGTAGGTAATGTAATGAAACATACTGAAGAATATTGTGATTGTACAAGCAAGGATTGCTTGAGAAGTTTTATCCTTCCATAAGGATTAATATATGGTGTTACCCTACCTCAAGGTTTTTCTCTATTTCTTGTGTTCATGTTATGGTGAATGGTTTATGGTTTATTCTTGGTTATTTATGAAGTATTTTTACAGCTCTAGTTTAGGTACTTAACACATGTTCTCCTGTAAAGAAACTCGAAAGGCGCCATCTTAATGGTGCTCTGGTAACTGTTGTTGTAAGCGAACTTCACTAGTGGCAAGAATTATTCCCAATTCTTTTGCTGGTCCATCATGTACATGCATAACATGTCCTCCAAGGTCTGGTTTGTTCATTCGGTCTGCCTGTCAATCTCTGGGTGATACGCAGTACTAAAGTTAAGTTGGGTTCCCAAGGCCTCTTGGAAACTCATCAAAAATTGTCCAGTAAACACCAATCCTTGATCATATATAATCCTCTTAGGCACGCCATGTAGCCTCACAATCTCACTCATGAAAACTCTAGCTAAATCAGGTGCCTGATATATCGTACGCACATGAATAAAGTGAGCACTCTTTGTCAACATGTCCACTACTATGAAAATGGATTCATGTCTCCTTGCCATCAGTGGAAATCCAACAATAAAATCCATCGAAATAACCTCCCATTTTGAATTCGGAATAACGTGTGGTTGTAGTAATCTTGCTGGGTGTCTATGTTCAGCCTTTACCTCCTGATATTCTAGACATCTGGCCACATAGTTGACTATGTCTGCCTTCATTCCCTTCCAGAAGAATAAGGGTTTAAGGTCTGCCCTCATCTTTGTGACTCTCGGGTGAGCCATGTAAACTACTCTATGAGCCTCGCTTAGGATCAACATCCTCAACTCATCATTCGGTGGTACGTAGATCCGATTTTTAAACCTCAATAAACCATCACTATCAAACAAAAATCCTTCAAATCATGGTACCATCATTGTGTTTTGTCCGATAAAACCCTTGACCTCTTTGTACCAGTCATTGTCACGTTGTAAAGTTAGAATCTTTTCACTTAGATTTATCTGAAGAAGTAGCACCGAAAAGATGCGTGGTCTCTGACTCAATGCATCTGCCACTCGGTTCACTGTTCCTTTTATGTAAGTAATCTAGAAGTCGTACTCGCTAAGCAATTCCGACCAACATTGTTTTCACGTGTTCATGTCGCTTTGTGTAAATATGTGTTGTAGTCCATAGTGGTCAGTCTTTAGTTCAAATTTTCGTCCAACAAGGTAGTGTCTCAAAATCTACAAGGCATATATGATGACTAACAACTCCAAATCATGTGTCGCGTAGTTCTCCTCATGCCTTCTTAGTTTCCTCGAAATGTAAGCGATCACTCATCCGTCTTGCATCAAGACTCCGCTTAATCCTTCCTTGGATGTGTCAGTGCATACCAAGAAGTCCGTGTCCATGTCAAGGACCTTTAGTATCGGTGTTGTTGTCAACAATTCCTTGAGCCTCTGAAATGTTTCTGCGCATTTCTCGGTCCATAATAGCCTCGAATTTTGTTGGATCCATGGCGATGCCTTCACCGAAGATGACATGCCCTAAGTAGTGAATCTTTGATTGATAAAAAGAGCATTTGGACAACTTCCCATACGATTTTTTCTCTCGCAGACACTGTAGTACCAAGCACAAGAGCTCATCATGCTCCTCTATCAATGAATACTTGGATGAACTTGTCCAAGTACTCGCAGAACACCCCATTCATCAAACTCATAAATACCCCTGGGGAATTTGTCATCCCAAACTGTAAAACAGTAAACTCGTAATGTCCAAACCTCGTCTTAAAAGCGGTCTTAGGGACGTCATCTTCCTTAATATGTAACTGGTGGTATCCTGATCGCGAGTCGATCTTTGAGAACACTATTGCACCTTTCATTTGATCGAACAGATGATCAATTCTCGACAACAGATATTTATTCTTGATCGTGGCCTTGTTCAGTTGATGTACCTAGTCAATGCAGAGCCTCCATGACCCATCCTTATTTAGTATGAAAATAATAGGTGCACCCCACGGTGACACGCTTGGACGTATCAGTCCCAGGTCCAACAACTCCTTCAGTTGAATTTTCAACTCTTGTAACTCCGGGGTCGACATCCGATAAGGCATCCTTGCTATTGGTTCAGTCTCTGCTTTTATGTCTATGGTAAACTCCAATTCCCTCTCCGACAGCATCCCAAGTAACTCCTCTGAAAAGATGTCTGCAAACTCTCTCACCACCATAAGGTGTTCTAGGCCTTCCACTACTCCCTTATTGTTTAACGCAAGGATCAAATAAATCTTACATCCCTTGTGCATGCTCTTCTGAATATGCAAGGAATAAATGAACCTCAGGGAGATTCCCTGGTTCTGTCCTACAATCACACGTATCTGTCCCTCGTCATCAAATAAGCTCAACCGTTTCATCTAATAGTTGAGTATCGCCTCATGCGATTCCAGCCAGTCCATACCAATCATGACATCATAAGATCCTAGGATCATGATGTGACAAACTCTCCCAGGTTAAGGACACAACCCGTAACCTTTCCTCCAGCCTTGTGTTTGGCTCCTGAGGCCATCTCTACGAAGATAAACTCATCCTGTTCGAATGCCTTAACCTTAATCCTTTTTAGCACCGCACCAGAAATGAAACTCTCAGTAGCACCGAGATCTATCAAAATACTAAGTGTCTGGTTAGCGATGGTACCTCTCATCTTGAGCACATTTGATTGATTCTCTACCTGGTGGTTATTCACTGCTGCATGAATTTGATGGGCCTTGCCCATATATCCCACTGTAGTGGGTTTGGATGATCCCGACGCTCTAGTCCTCTCCATCGGGCAGTCGCGCTGGTAGTGTGGCTCTCCACATGTCCAACACCCCTTCTTCAACCCAGTAGTCTTGGTACCCGAAGTAGAAGATGACGGCCCACCGACCTAGAATCATGGTCTATTATGTTGAACAGGCCTAAATTGTTGCTTCTTTGGTCGACGCTGATGCTGATGCTGCGGTCCCCGATAAGGTGTCCATTGTTGAGGTGTCGATTGCCAAGGTGTAGTGAAAGTGGATCCCCTCTGGAAGCCATGATATCCCGACGTATGTCTGCCTGGTGTTTGATGATGCTGTGCTCCAGATGACACCTGACCTACTGGTCTCGCTGGAGTCCTGGTCTGACCCCCACTAATAAGCTTCTCCTCTTCTATGAGGGCCTTCTGGACGACATCATGCAAGGTTTGAGGCATCAAAATCCTAACCTTTGCATGTATGTTGCCGTTAAGGCCGAACACAAACTTGTTGACCTTAATTTTCTCAGTGTTAAGGTGCGGAGCATACCGAAGAATCTCCATAAAATAGGCCTCGTACTTGTTAATCCCAAATTTAACAGAGCCTAAAAAAAATTGTAAATTTAAACAATTAAGATTATTTCGACGTATAAACAATAAGTAATTTCTTTATTCAGCATATAAGTAGTAGAAATTTAAATTTATGAATAACATGCTAATAATTTTAAATAACCATCACATGTTCATGAGAATGAGTACATAAAAATACCTCTGTCTGATGCTAAATTCCCGACCTTTGGTTTTCCTCTCTTCTACTTTGCCCATACTCTTCTTGATGCTCTGACCAAACCCTGCCCAAAACTGACTCACCACCCAGCCAGCTAGGAGCAGCCTATCCATCTCCCTGGCTGCAGGATTCCGTGAGGATTCCTGGCCCTCTAGCCCAAAACTCCCAGCAACATGGTGCCCCCTGTAACAATTCGCCCAAACTCCAAAACCAGAAAAATATCCCACAGGAAATACAGTCCTTTTTCCCCCCAAATGCTTCCTCCTCCAAAATTTCATAATAATCTCCCGTAAGCCTCTACCCAGTCATATCCCCCTCATTCACCACCTCCTACATTCCATTAATGCCACCCACCTTATCCCTCCATTTAATACCCTATCCCTCTATTTACTGCCTTATCCCCTATCATGTGTAAAGTCTTATAATAAATAAATTAAAGTTGTTAACACTTGAATTCTTTATCCAAACCTTAAATGTGTTATGTAATCAATTAATTAATTAATCAACATATATTAAACAATAAGTAAATAATTAATTAATATTATTAATAGTTAATCATTACTTAACTAATACACATTATGAGAGTTAATTATTTAATTAACTATTCTGGATAACCTTAAGCAACTATTTAACTAGGGTTGTTACATACACCCACCCTTCAGGAAACTTCGTCCTGAAGTTAAAATATTTTATGATACAAGGGAAAAGAAGCATGGTCCACACATTCATAACAAATAACCGTCATTATTAATAAGTAAGCCAAGAAAACTCATACATACTAGTGTACATGTACAATAAATGCATGTGTAGCTAGTACATACAAGTCTCGTGCATGTACTAATAATCAATAACTATCACCTTTATAGTAATTTATGTATGCATCCAATCCAATCAACAAGACTATTCATTTTATAAAAGACAATAAACCAATCAAATGTTTGTGAAATACTTTAATTACAATTATTTAGCTCAACAATGTTATTTAGACAATTGTAGTTTAGTTACATAATTATGAATATTCATATATATACACATTTTATTTTCAGAAGGAAAAAAAATAAATTCCACCATAAGACAAATCTACATACACTCTCAACTATTTCTACTCATCCGTCCTCCCTAACTTACTTCCATCTTCCATTCCTATCCTTCCTCTTATGGACTCTCTTGGAACGTCAACTATATTGACCTAACTCCAAATAGAACCCATAAGCATAAGTGTCACTACCTTGACAAAGCTTCCCCATCAGGCAATTGACAGTCATCATCACATGTCTAGGGGAGCATTAGCTAACATCGTCCTCCCATGAATTTAGGTTTTAGAGGATACATGGTGGGAAATGCCTCCACCCCTCCTAATCATAACTAGGGTCCACAGCCTACAATGTAATATACAGTGGCACCGTGTTGCTGGGGGTTTTGTCATCTTTTATTCGGTTTTGGGCTAGTGGTCATGACATCCACTTTCATCATCATTATCCCTTGGCTATTTCATAGCCCATAACCTGCATATTAATCTGTAACACAAACTCATACATTTCTATGCATTATCATTATGTAATTGTATATAACCATCATTTCAATTCGGTATCTGTGTACTAACAACTTAACATCAAAGTTTTCAAGTTATAAATAGACCTCATAATATCCCATAATTCAATTTCGACACCCATTCATAAAATTATCATTTACCAAATAGATTGCATCATATCCAATCATCATTCAAATATCATTTAAATCTTCATAGGATTCTCATTCACACAATATGTCGCATCATATCCATCATCATCAATAACATTTAAACATTCATAAAATTTACATTCACATAGTAGATCACATCATATCCATCATCATCAATAATATTTAAACATTCATAAAATTTACATTCTCACAATATATCGCATCATATCCATCATTATCCAAATATATTTAAACATTCATAAAGGTTCATACATCTTAAAAGTTTAAGTGTATCATTTAATAGTTTCATTGTGAGTAGAAAATAAAAGTGTAGGCGTTAGGTAATCCTGGTTGTCTAAGTCAAAAGGTAATGTTGCATACACCCAGCCTTCAAGAAACATATTCTCGAGGTGGTAAAAAAAGTGAGGGATAGTCTCGTCGTAGTGTCTCGACGTCTTCCCAAGTAGTAGATCTTGGACTATACTTCTCCCATTGGACCTTAACTTGGTCTACCAGATGGTTCCTGAGCTGTCGGACTCTACGATCCAATATGTGTAATGGTTCTACTGTGAGATTTACCACGTCTGATACCTGCAATTCCTTTCAATTTAGCTTATGTGATTCATCAACAACATAATGACGTAAAACATATACATGAAAAACATTATGAGTTTTATGCAAGTGGGGTGGTAGTACGAGACGATAGGAAATGAGTCCAATTTTCTCTTGGATTCTGAATGGTCCTATAAATCGACGTGAAAACTTTTTCGCCTTCTCGAACCGTATGGTACTCTTGTTAGGCCTGATACAAATGAAAACTTGGTCTCCCACTTCATAACTTCGGTCGGTCCTATGTGCATCTGCATAACTTTTCTGCCTATCCTTTGCTTCCTTTAGTCTCTGCCTAATTTGAATCACCTGTTCCTTCAGCTCTTGAATCAATTCTGGCCCAACTGTTACTTAGTCTTCTAGTCTATCCCAACTCAACGATGTTCTGCATGGCTTTCCATACAGAGCTTCGTAGGGTGGCATTTCGATGGAGCTATAAAAACTATTATTGTAGGAAAACTCTACCAAAGGTAGGTACTTCTCCCACTGGGTTTGATTATACATGAAATACATCCCGAGCATGTCTTCCATGACTTGATTTACTCTCTCGGTTTTCCCATCTGTTTCAGGATGATAAGGTTTGCTTAAGTTTAGCTGAGTCCCCAACGCTGACTGCAAACTTGTCCAAAACCTAGAAGTGAATCTGGAGTCCCTATCTGAAATGATCTTCTTAGGTATCCCGTGAAAACGGATAACCTCACTTACAAACACACGTGCCACATCAGTGACATTATAAGTGTCTCTAACCGGAATAAAATGAACATTCTTGGTTAACGTATCCACTATCACAAGAATGGCATTGTGTCTATGAGATGTGAGTGGCAACCCCACAACAAAATCCATATAAATGACTTCCCATTTGGACATAGGAACATCATGTGGTTGTAGGAGGCCTGCTGGGTGATGGTGGTCGGATTTCACTTGTTGACACTCTAGGCATTTGGCGATGAAATGGACTGCATCGCGCTTCATGCCTACCTAGAAGAAAAGCTTCCTCATGTTTGTGTACATATTTTTCACACCTGGATGTGCACAATAAAGTTCTCTATGGGATTCCTTCAGTATGATGCTTCGAATATGCCCATCTTCAGGGATGTACATCCTTCCCTCGTATCTCAATAGTCCATCTGCTTCTAGACTATATCCTTCATAATTTGGATCTGACTGCCTCCCACTCTAGAGGTTTGAGGTAACCTTTAAATACCAACTTTCTACTTGGAGTTGCATCAACACATGTTCCCTTAGATTGACCTTTAAGGGTACCAAGGAGAAGACACATGGCCTCCTACTCAAGGCATCTGCGACATCATTTTCCTTCCCCTTGATGTACAAAATACCAAAATTGTACTCACTCATAAACTCACTCCATCGCCTTTGCCTAGCATTCAGATCCCTTTGAGTGAAGAGATGTTTTTAAAATTTGATGGTCCATTTTGAGCTCAAAGTTTCGCCCTACAAGATAGTGCCTCCAAAGTTTCAGAGCTAGCATTACAGCTGCCAACTCTAAATCATGAGTAGCATAAATCTATTTGTGTTTCTTCAACTTCCTTGACGCATAATCTATCACTCCTCCATCTTGCATTAGCAGGACCCCCAACCCTTTCTTCAAGGCATCCATGCAGACTGTGAATCCCTTTTCCATATCCGACACTCGTAGAATTGTCACACTAGTTAGTAACCTCTTAAGCTCAATGAATGCACTATCACATTCTTCTGTCCATTCATACTTGACCCCCTTGCACTTGAAAGTGGTGATGGGTTTCGCTATTTTGGAGAATCCTTCCAAAAATCTCTGATAATAACCTACTAGCCCCATGAATCTTCTCATCTCATGAGCATTTTTCGGGACTGGCCATTCCATAATGGCCTTTACCTTTTCTGGGTCCATAGAGATTCCTTCATCGGAAATGATATGACCTAAATAGGGGATCTCTTTCTGGAAGAAGGAACACTTCGACAAATTCCCATGCAATTTGTTATCTCTAAGGCCGGACATCACCACTCGTAAGTGTTCCTCATGTTCTCTTTCATTTTTGGAATAGATGAGGATGTCATCTAGAAAGACTTGTACAAAACGGTATAAGTACTTCTAGAATACGCTATTCATGAGGCTCATGAATACTGCTTGTATTCATGAGGCTCATGAATACTGCTAGAACATTGGTCAATCCGAAAGGTACTACGACAAACTTGTAATGCCCAAACCAAGTTCGAAAGGAAGTTTTAGGAATATCACCTTCCTTAATATTTAACTGGTGATACCCTGATCACAAATCAATCTTTGATAATACTACTACTCCTTTCATTTGATCGAAGAGGTCATCTATTCGCGACATTAGGTACCTATTTTTACTGTAGCATGGTTCAAGTCCCTGTAGTCTATACACAATCATAAGGAACCATCCTTCTTCTTTACAAAAATTTCTGGTGCATCCCAAGGTGAAACACTCGGCCTTATTAGCCCTAAGTCCAGTAACTCTTTCAACTGCATTTGCAACTCACAAAGTTCTGGTGCTGTCATCCAATACATAGTCTTGGAAATTGGTTCTGCACTAGGTTTTAGATCAAAAGTAAAATCAATCTCCCTCTCATGAGGTAACCCTCATATCTCGTTTGAAAAAACATCCTTAAGTTCTGACAATACCGGGTATTGATCTAATGAGGGTCCCTTCCTTTCATTCACTACTTCCACTACGTATAGTCGAAACCCTTGCCTCAAGCATCACTTAACCTTCATAGTTGAGATAAAGTGTAATGACACATTTCTTCATACACCCTAGATCTCTACTGGTCTTCCTTCATCGTCGACACAAAGCACCCTTTTTGCAGAACAATCTACCAAAGATCGATGAGCTTCTAACCAATCCAGTCAAATGATTAGTTCATACGCCCCGAGAGCAGTGACATATACCTTCAATCTGGTAGTACACACTCCCATGTCTACTATACAATTATCAATGCTAGGTCCTACTGCTTATTTTCCCCCTGAAGCCATCTCGACTTGTTCAAAGTCATCATGCTCATAGGCTACCAACCCACACTTTTCTAATGCAAATGGTGAAATGAAACTATCTGTAGCACCAGAATCAAATAAAATCTTTACATTGATATGATTTAGTGTACCTGATGACTCCACCATTGTGGATTGATATTTTGCCTGGCGATTATTAACCGCTGCGTAAATCTGGTGGTTGATACTTTCTCTTCCCATCGGGGCCTTTCCTTCTCTATGCACAAATCTTGATTGTAACTCTGGGAAGTCACGCTGGTAATGGGGTCCTCCACATCCCCAACATATAACATAGGATTGAACCTGCGCACTATTTTTTGACTGTCTCTGAAGTGAGTTACTTCCCCTGGAACCCCTACCCTTACTAGCTTCTCCCTGAGATGGTCGTGGACCTTCCTGCGTTGTTGGTGATGAACGAGATGTTGTACTTGCTGCCATTGAAATCCTCGTGGATACTGTCCTTGGTGCGAATCTGTTACCGTATGGAGGTGGCCTTGAGCCCCCTCGCCTAGGAAATGTCCTAGGGGCCTTCCCCATGAACCCAGGACAATGCAAAAAGGTTGGTCTCATTCCTCTAGTTAAGTTCATGTGTTCCTCTACATAGCGCGCATTTTCCACAAATTTCGCTACTGAAGACGGTTTCCACATCCGCACCATAGCCCTTATCTTAGGGTTTAACCGAGAGACAAAGCGTTCTGCCTATCATTGGTCATTATCCATATATGAAACATATTTGACCAATTCCATAAACCTAATCTCATATTCTTCTATGGTTCTGTTTCCCTGTACTAAGGCATGGAACACTCCTACCTGTTATTCCTCATAGTAAGCTAGTAGATATTTTCTTCAGAACCTCTCCTTGAAAAGTTCCCAAGATACGCTATCTAGGGTAAGATGCAGTTGCCTTTCTAGGTTCCCCCACCAGTTCAAGGCACTGTCTCTTAACTAAAAAATCTCTATCTTCGCCTTTGAGGTGGACACAGAGTCCCGTAAGGAAAAACACCTTGTCATTCCTTCCAACCATGCCTCAGCACGTTCACTAGCATGACCCCTAACAAACTACAGAAGTTTGATCTTCTGTAGGTCTCTAGTGATGTCTTCAGGTGGAGGTCCTCCCCTTGAATCCCTCGACGCTTATGGATTACCCGTTCTAGATGGTGGGGGTTCCACTTTGATCCCTGCTTGTCATCGCCCCTTTAAAGTCTCATTTATGGCCTCCAAAGAGCGCATCATGAGAGCTAGTTCGAGCGATGGTGGCAATGGCGCTGGCGGTGTCTGCAACGAAGCTCCTCTACCTCGATTCCCTTGAGTCCTAACCATCTTGTATGATTTAACCTGCATCAACCAAAGTTTTCAGGGTGAGTTCAAGGACGTTTCAAATTTGTGCAACTTAACTAGTAAACAGGGTTAGGCGTAAGTTTTTTTACTTGTCTGTAAACAGATGCTACTCTCTTTAGGGGAGTGGCTAGGTTAGGGTTAAGCATATAAGCTTGGTGTCACTTCCTAAAAAAACTATTTACCCTCTCGCCTCGTAGCTATGCTAGTTTTGCACCATATTTTCTAACTTACCTGCCTAGTGCGCATGAAGCCTCCTCCCACTTATCTTGGTCTAAGTCCTTATACTTTGTGTTTACAACTAATTAAGTTGACTTCCAAACTAATGTTGATGAAATGAGTCTAAGGCTATCCTTCTATGCTTGACTCGTGGGCTTTCCTTGGTGCCTTTGTACATATGCGTTGAATTGTGTGACTTGGTGGCTGCAGGTGCGAGTCTTGAGGATTGTAGAGTTGCTTTCGGGCATTGGAACTTAGCGCTTATGCGCTGTGGTTATGTATTGTTTCTGGACTTGTGGTCGTATGATGTAGTGAGCCTGAGGCTATGCATTGAGCTTGGTGCTTATGCGTTGGGATTTGGTTCTTAGCTCATGGACTTGGAGATTAGGCCTTGGGCGCAATACTTTTAATTTTTCTTATTAAGTTAATCACCTTAGTTTTAAACTTTAAACATAGTTTTTAAACCTTAAAAACCTAAATTTAAATTATTCCCTTTGATTAACCACTTTTGTTTAATCATATTAATCTTATAATTA
>ML821988.1:103995-119905 GCA_009831015.1 Picea engelmannii
TAGATAGGTTTGTTTATTTGAAACAAGTGTTTAAATTTATTTAACACTTCAATTAGTATATTATTATGCCTTTTACATTTTTAATGTGTAATAGATCTGTGTTAAAAAAAATTATGCCTGACTTGCAGGTTAGGTGGAGCTGGAGCTTGGCCCTCGGGCCCAAATTTATATTTACACTTACATATATATTTTCATATACAGATTATTTAGGGAGTGTTTAGGATTTCAGGGCAAAGGGTTTCAATATAACCAATTAGGGGTTATTTAAATTTTTGGGTAAGTGTTGAACAGTTCCTTATTCTAAACTTTCCTTCTTACAAGCGGGTAGCTGGGTAGCTGGGTAGGACCTTAAGGCTCTAGTGCTTCAAATTGAAGCTTTGATACCATGTGTAAAGCCCAAATTTAACAAAGCCTAAAAAAATTGTAAATTTAAACAATTAAGATTATTTCGACGTATAAACAATAAGTAATTTCTTTATTCAACATATAAGCAACAAGAATTTAAATTTATGAACAACATGCTAATAATTTTAAATAACCATCACATGTTCATGAGAATGCATACATAAAACTACCTCTGTCTAATGCTAAATTCCCGACCTCTGGTTGTTCTCTTTGCTCCTTTGTCCAGACTCTTCTTGATGCTCTGACCAAACCCTGCCTAAAACCGACTAACCACCCAGCCAGCTAGGAGCAGCCTATCCGGCTCCCTAGCTCTAGGATTCCGTGAGGATTCCTGGCCCCCGAGCCCAAAACTCCCAACAACCTAGTGCCCCCTGTAACAATCCGCCCCAAACTCCAAAACCGAAAAAATATCCCACAAAAAATACAGTCATTTCCCCCCCCAAATGATTCCTGCTCTAAAATTTCATAATAATCTCTCGTAAGCCTCTGCCCAGTCATATCCCCCTCATTCATCGCCTCCTACCTTCCATTTATGCCACCCACCTTATTCCTCCATTTAATACCCTATCCCTCCATTTACTACCTTATCCCTCCATTTACTACCTTATCCCCTGTCATACGTAAAGTCTTATAATAAATAAATTAAAGTTGTTAAGACTTGAATTCTTTTTCCAAACCTTAAATGTGTTATGTAAGAAATTAATTAATTAATCAAGATATATTAAACAATAAGTAAATAATTAATTAATTAATTAATATTATTAATAGTTAATCATTACTTAACTAATACACATTAGGTCAGTTAATTATTTAATTAAATATTCTTGGTAACCTTAACCAACTATTTAACTAGGGTTGTTACATACTCAGGCATCGTACGACCACCCTGTTGTAAGGCGTTGAACTCATTGAGATGACGCTCAATGAATTCCTCTGAAAGATACCTCTCTCGGAACTATTCCTCGAATAGTTCCCATGACATGTCTTCGAGAGCCACATTCAGCTGCGGTAGGAGTGTCTTCCACCATAGAAGAGCGTTCCCCTTTAGTTGAAATACCACCATGTGGCCTTCATGTTGGAGGTATAATTGCAAAGTGCAAAGCACATCGCCATGTTCTCCAACCATGCCTCGACGACTGCATCATCCGAGTCACCAATGAACTTGGGAAATTTGGCCTTCTCGAGGTCACGGTGAATGATACCAGTATTAATCAGAGTGCGCGGTGGAACCTCAGAGGGTGTCGACGCCCTGGCCTCATCTCTATCCAAATGGATGATCAGTGCCTCAGACATGCGCTGAAAAGATTTCATCATTCGGACTACATCATCAATTGCTATCTTCTCCTGTCCGAGAACCTGCTTGTCTCCCTGGGGGTTAGACCCCTCAAGTATGGATTCTACTAGAGGAGTCATGCCTCCTCCCCTAACACCCCATCGTCTGCCTCCGTGATGTCTTCTAACCATGATTACCTGCACAAATACAAGTCAAATCGATTAGCAACAGTATAATCAAATCATATCAATGAAATCCATAGCGATCCCAGGTTGCGGGTTGAACCCGCTCTGATACCACATGTAACATCCCCATCTAGTACGACTCCTATGATGTACAACCGGTAAAAGCACCCTTAACTTTTTTTTTTTTTTGTGTGTGTAGGAAGGTAATAATGAAACTATACTCAACAACACAACAAGATGATGAACACAACACCTGCAACTCATGCAACAACAACATAACGACCTAATAAAAAATCACATCAAGCATCTGGAAGCAATGTACGATACTCAACCAATGAAGAATAAGAATGACTACCAGCCTGTCCTACCTTGCAATGGTTAGGACCTCCAGGACACATAAGCAATGCTCAAGCCCAGGTTTCCATCGATTTTGACCATTTAAGGTCTTAAGGATGGCGACTATTCTAAGGAACAAGGAGGTGTCTACATCCCCCCTCACACCAGCAAACCAAGCACATTAAAAGTTTACAAACCAAGTACAAACATTAATTATAATGAACAACCACATCCTCAATGGGAAGCGCAAGCTAAAAACAACTTCGTCAACAACCAACCATTAATCAAGGTTGAAAGGTCAATATCTATGATTAAAAAAAAGGGGCATTAATAACAGATCAGTTAACCAGTCTAAATCAGAACTAGTCAACAAGTTACCAATCGAACTTAACATGAATTTCGGCTCCAATTTAGCGAGTCTGAGTTACCAATTAGGCAATATCTATAAATCCAACTAGCATCAATTACATATCCAATTTAGCAAGCCTAAATTACAACTAGTCAACTTTTGCAAGTCTATTTTAACCTTTAAAAGCAACAAGTTAGTAAGTCTAAATCATGATTTAGACATTACCTACAAATATGATCTAACATTATTACGATTTAACCTTAGCAAGTGCCAAAATATAAACAATATTCACTATATCAACTACAATGTCTAAGACTAACATGCTATTAATGACTTAACGTCCAACACACCATTTGGCGATTAACTAAATAACAATAGTAACAATCTTGATGTAGATTGCTACCATTAATACAATAATAAAGCAGTTAACAAGGCATCTAATCATGACAATTAACCAATCATTTAATATAGCAATAACAACATTACTACATCAAGGTTGAAAGAAACAACTAAGCATTTATTAACTCAATAAATTCCACACGTGTCTATATTTATTCTAGGTACCAAAATGACAACTGCCTTCAACAATAAAGAAATCGGCTAAAAAGTGTTAGTGTCATAATGCCATAACAATCTACGAGAGACTAAGGCCATGCACCTAAAAGATTTACTGCCACACGCCCTCAATAAGAGTCACTGCCAGGTAAAGGTAAAACTCAGGGCATAAACATCGATGCAAGTTGGTGGCCTAGACTGATGTCATTACAGGTTAAAAAGCGAAGTCATCCATTTAGGTGACTAGTAGCCATTTAATCAACAAGCAGGAATCTGTTGACCATTTCCAGTGTTGTAGAAATTATTATGGCGAATAATAAGGTAATTAATTAAGAATTAAAGATTGCAACTATCATGGCTATTAACTGTAGCAACTAACATGACAATTAGTGTGGCCTTCAACATAGCAATTATCAGGACCAATTCTCAAAGTACTAAAATTCAAGGTACAGGATTAACATGCCAAGAGTTATAAAACAAATTACAGACAGGGAGCTCTAGAGATTCATAAGGAAGTCACTGCAATATTCATTAATGAGATTTAAATCCATATATCTTAAATCTATACCTTACATTACCGACAGAGGACAGGGTGGTCAAGAAAAGGCTGGCAAGAGACATGAAGATGCAGCGATAAGTGGTAGGTCACCCAACAAAAAGAAAATGAAGGAGACTTAAAAGTTGGCAATCGCCAGTTATACACTAGGCAACTATTTTAGTCATAATGATGGCAATGCCCAACAATTAAAAACAAGAGCAGACTTCATAAGTTTTGGGCGAATTGCCAGTTACCCACCAGAGAAGATTTCAATCTTTAAGATGCCAATACCCAACAATTAAAAATGAGAGAAAAATTCAAGTTTTGGGTGAATTTCCAGTTACCCACCAGGCACGATTTCACTCTTTAAATATGGCAACGCCCAACAATTAAAAATGAGAGTAGACTTCAAGTTTTGGGCGAATTGCCAGTTACCCACCAGGCACGATTTCACTCTTTAAAGATGGCAACACCCAACAATTAAAAACCGAAAGCAGACTTCATCAAAACTAATTTTTTATGCACAAGACATATCTCACCAACTAAATGTATGGTGTCGCTATCTAAATTTCTTTAGTTTGTAGTCAATGGTAAAATCACAGTCCAACAAAAGTGGGAAAAGAAAAATGCAACCATTCGCTAAATTGATGTCATATAACCATTAAGAATGTAGCCATAGAAAGGGGATTGACTATCCTTCACAACACAGGTATTAACCAGGATATTCGCAGGTGAAATCGCTGGAGTAATTTCACTCGAATAAATCGGGGGAATAAATTATCTCAGGAAATAATCATTTTTTAAAACTGAGGCACTGACTATTAACCCAAAAAAAAGGAACTCGCTACCACAGTAAAAGGGTAGCGCTGGTCTAAATAGATTAAGTTGCAGTAAGAAAAATTTGTAGAATCACAGTCCAAGCAAGGTAATAAGTCTCGGCCATCCTCCCCGCGCATGTGAAAAGAAAACCTCAGTAAATAAAAGGGAAATCGTCTACATAGTAAAAACGTAGACACTAGATAAAAAAACTGTCCTTAGTTAAGTATGTAGTCACCAGTCATAAAGCCTTGTCATACAGTCACAATGCGAATATAAAAGGAACACAAACTTATAAAGTAAATTCATTCACATAACATAGAATCGCAATTATAAAGGGCGGTAATAAAGCATTTAAAAAAAAAGGGGATTTGCCATTTTGAAACACGCAGTCAGTCAAGGTGCGAATTCATTGCCATCAAGGGTAAATTCGCTATCATTCCAAGGTCATTATAAGGGTAGGAGAAGATTGAAGGCGACAGAAAATCGCAGCCAGAAACAATTAATCGCAGGGATAGAAGGTACGCCAATCACGGCACGGATTAAACATTCGACACATAGTTTATCATTCACATGAAGGCACAATATTTGAGATCAACCAATAACAATCAATAGAGGTAGATGGCTGATAGGAACATCCTTCGCCCATCATCCTCGCACAGAAAAGCAGGGCATTGAGATCCATAGGTCTTTTAATGCTAAGGTGACGACTGTAGATCAGGCTCCTGGCAGGCTGCTCAGGTGAGGACTGGTGAGCTAGGGATGAAGGCTAGGCAACCACGAAGGTCACAATCAACACATCAAGGGGTCAAGACGTGCGGGGAAATAAACCATGAGAGTCAATCTATCATCGAGCTAGGCTAAAAATTTCAGAAAACCAATTTAACAAAATCATTTTACTTCTCCTCTAAAAAGTAGATCCAAGCATAAGTCCTAATATAATCGACCATACAAAATGAAGAGAGCGTATCATTTCCTGATCGCCCACTCAGAATGACATATCGCGTGCTTTGTGAAACTCCCTCTTGCTGACCGACGAGAGTTCACTGGTACCTTCCAGCCAATGCTAGGGGTACTCTTCTTCCCCCTTAGTCCCCCGAGTCACAAAGGGGCCACACACACACTATCCAAAGATTTCGACTAGCTCCCAGCTGGCCTCGCAAAGTTGAGCTACCACTCCTCACCGAGCCGGGTATCCCAACTCCCACAACTTAAGTCAGTCAAGTGGATATTTCTGTAGCATAACGTTACCAACAGAAGAAGAATATCCTTCATCCTTCTCCTTCCTTCATTATATAGAGTTTCAAATTTCCTTTCTTTCCTAAATCTCATTTAATTAAAGTTTTAAAAATAAATTCCTAAAAATTCCTCTCCGTACAAGTGTCCCCCATCCCCTACATTCCTCCATAAATTAATTTCTTTAATTAATTAATTATCTTTATTTCCCTCACCCACATAGAGTTACTCCTAGAATCGCTCCTAGGTGTCCCCAAATTCTCTTATAGTTTTTAATGGCTTTCCCTATTATTAAATTTCTAGTTCAGTTTAAATTAGAAAGCTCTTAAGTGGTAGATACTTTTCTAAGTTCGACT
Source organism: Picea engelmannii (assembly GCA_009831015.1). Taxonomy (NCBI): domain Eukaryota; kingdom Viridiplantae; phylum Streptophyta; class Pinopsida; order Pinales; family Pinaceae; genus Picea; species Picea engelmannii. Next base: position 110,045 of record ML821988.1, read on the forward strand.
TTCCTCTTTTTCACTTATGTTCCCCTTTTCCCCTTTTTATGTTTACCTCTTTTCCTAGTTTCCTAGATTTTTAGATTTTTCCCTCTTTCCCCTTTTTGTTAGAACTCAAAAAGGCAGGTGTAGAAATTAACCCCCTTTTTCCCTTTTCTCATTAAATTAATATATTTAAATTATCATAAAATAATAAAGCGATTAATTCCCTTTTTAAATTTTAATCCAATATATTTATTTTTATTTTTATGAAACAATTAATTTCTTACTCCCTTCGTGTTACAATATTTAATGAAGGTCATAATTATTATTTATGTGGGTTTTTTATTTTTATTTTTATTTTTATTATTGTTATTTTTTATAGAGAGATAAAATTTTACCACTAGCATAGTTTAGACTTAAACCTTAAATTTTCGTGATGGGCGACATTTTATTAGGGAAAAAGTTTTTTTTTTTTTAAATTCTTATCACATTGATCATCCTAAGGCTGTCTAGGTTCACTCATCTATCATCAACACCGCGACGTGCCCTTCAGGACGCACTAAGTGCTCCAAGGGTGCCACTCGTCCTAATCTGTGTCCCTTGTGCGATGTGCCCTTCAGGACGCACTACGTGCTCCAAGGGTTCCACTCACCTCTTGACTGACTTGGAAGACATAAAAAACCCGTCGAGTAAAAACTCCACCAGGTGAACTTATGGGAGACTAAGGGCCTTGCCTTATTGTGCGCCCCTTAGAATTATCGTGAGTGACTTTCACAGTCTTCCCTCATGGAATCGTGGGTCCTCTTGAACTAGGTAAACGTTAACCTACAGTTCGAGGCATGGTGGGAGTGCTAAGGTTGTGGCAAAGCTACTGTCCACGCCTCTCCCTCAAGATCTCTGGTAGTTGTGCGTGACCCCTTTACTCCATATGTGAGTCTGGTCGACAAGATATCATTAGCCTGCATCATATACAAATCATGTCAGAATATATCCATATCATGTCATCTAATTAGATGCCTAATATCACAGTAATATAATCAACCCTAGTGGTACATTCCTTGACTCGATCTGGAGTCCAAGGGGTTCCATCGATGCCTCTGCATCCTCGAGGTCCAAAATCCTGCACACGTAGTAAAACCGAGTCAATAGCACCTGTCTATGTCAATGTAGTAAAACAACATGTCATCAACCCATAACGCCTCATAATCAAAATAAAAAGTTTTGATAGCATAATAATCCGGATCACTTGCGAGAAAGTGTCCTCAAAGAATAAGCTCGTTCAGTGCATCAGAGCGGGATGTTACAGAATTGTAATAAATGTTTCATTTGTCTGGAGCATTGTAGTATGTAATTTGAATAATTTTATGTTGTCTTTCCAAAATACATGCGTCATTTTTTGCATGTTGACCCTAGGTTGTTCAAATATCATAGAATCTTGTATGGGTTGCGCCTGGTAAATATCCCCATAGAATACCATATCAATATTCCCAAAGTATTTGGTGTGCACATGTTTTATGTTTCTCGATCGATTTCCAATGGAATATAAGAAGCGACTTCCAATCAAGGATGCCTCATCTATGAAGACAAGTTGTAGTTCTCCATAAAGCTTAGACAAGGTATCTAACATTTCCTTGTTGAGTGGAAGAAAATGAAACTTGTTAAAAGGAATTCACAATGCAAAGTGGACTATTGCTCCACCTGCAGTATATGCAATTTTTCCTTTATATGCAACTATCAAACCCTTTGGTTTCATAGGTTCACTAAAACTGTTTGAATCATAGATTCATATAAGAATTTGGAATAGTGATTTCGACGTGAATGTCTTTCCTATTCCTGCCCTGCCTATAAAGAACAAGTGCACAGGAGTGTGCATGTTTAATCATTTCTTCATTGCAATATCCTTTAGGATTGCTTGCTTCTCTTGATTCAACAGTTGTATAAGTCTGTAGTATTCTTCATTTTCGATAAAGAAAGGATTCTTTGTGACTTTAAACCAAAGATTGATACATTTTTAAATGGTGGTTGCTCGAGGACAAGGAAAATATTCTTCCAAGTTATAGGACTCACAAAGAGTTCTAGTTGTTTTATTCTTTGTTGATGTCTCATCAACATTGTCAGTGTTTTCAAGTTCTTCAAGTGCACTTTCTAAATTAGTCCATGTTGGGTTGACATTATATGTAAATCTAGCCTCATTGGTTTGTATTGTAGTCTCATAAACAATATATGCAGCTTCCCATGTAGGGAAGTTATGTTTTAATGTGTCTTCATTTTTATCAAATGGAACATACAACAATAGTTTCTCTCTACAAATTTTTTCATAGTTGGTGCATTTGTTGTATTTTACAAAGAGTATTACATTTGGATTTTTTCTTTTTTATATGTGTGTACCATTTTTTTTGTAATGAGATACGAATTATGCAAGGAATACATGATTAATAGGAGGTGGACGGTGGAGGTAGTAATCGAAAAACAACGACACATCACGTCCTCTGAATTATCAGGCTCTTGTTTCATCAAACGTGATGGTTTAAGAACAAATGTGTGTGTGCCAAGTGGAGATGTGTTTATGAAGACACATTTCCTCGAACCACAGTTTAGAGGTGAGGAAAGTGCGATGTGGACTGCTTTCTTAGAAGACATTTGTTGAATATTAAGTAATTTATTTCCAAGTGTACGCATCATTTGCATAGCATAAATTTGACTTTTTTCATGTTCTTTGCATATTCTTCTGAATGCACTTGTCATAGATTTGTGAACCTTTGTCATGTATGAGGTAAAATATGATGCCACATAATATGTGTTGAGGACATATTGCGCATCTGTATTTGCATTCCACATAATTGGCATGTCCTTGGAGAAATCATTGTTCCAAATATGTGAACGTTTTCGTTTAAGGAAAAATGTTGGTTGTTTAAGTGTAGATTATATCACTTGGATGTACTCATATTCTGTTAGATTTAGTTCCACCAAGATGTCTTCAAATCTCATTAAGTCATCGAAGTCTCGTTGTTCTAGAAATGTGAACAAGGATTTTTATTTCTCAATGAGAACATTGTCCTCTAACCTAATTGGTTCTATGATTCTTGTTATTCTCATTGGCGACATAGGGAAGTTGTATCTGCAATGTGAATTCTTTTGGTTTTTACAACTTATTGTATGGTAATGTCTATGAACTTTAGCAAGTTCTAGATGATTATGATCTGTGTTGCATGTTATGTATTTGTCAAGAAACTGCTCGATTTGTGAGTTGTGGTCATTTCCTTAGAACAATGCACCCTCTATCCATAAGAATGCATGGTCATGTTCACTACTCTATTTTGGAACTCAATTACAAAATAGTAGTTTGATATTCTTCCGAAGAACATTTCATCATGCCATATCAATTTCCTGAAAGCATTTACTCTATGTCTATAGTAACAAGTACATGTCACTGGGTCTTTTCTTATGAGGTAGTCAATGCCATCATTTTTCAATGTCTCAGTTAGTTTTTTCCTTTCCTTGTTCCTATACAATGCAGACACCGTAGTCACCAATGAACCCTAGTGATTCTATGCACCTATAAACGTGATGAAAAAATTTGGAGGTCCCAATTGTCGGATCATTGCAAATACAATTTTCTTGTTTTGTTGCAAGTTGTCATGAGAGATGTGAATGTTTTTGAAATCTATGTATCCAATATCAGATTTTAAGATTTTTTCTAGGTTTTCTTTTTACTTGACATCTATGGCCAATAAATTTTTTCCTTAGAGTTGGCCTTTTCTTATTCACACCCATATGAAAGAGATCACTTTCTCAATTATTATGCACATTGTTTTAAAAAACAAATTTGTTATGTGATAGGAGAAGTCACCGGTTGAATGTAGGAGCTCCCATCGAACTATTTTTTATTAGTTGAATCATTCTATGATGTTAATGACACATGAATCTCCATAGAACAGTGTTGGGAAGTTCATTTCCTCTGCAAATGTTTCCTTGAATATTCTAAGTGGATGTTTCCCTTCAGCAGGTGTGATTTCGACAATCTTGTCTTGCAAGTCATGAATGCGTTGTGAGGCAATGAATTCATGTATCAATGTTTCAATAGGTATTTCATTCTCCGATTCATCGCTTGTATCAAATTCACTATTAGTTTCAAAATTTTGTGCAAAGCTGTCATTTCCTTGTTCAAGAACATGGTTCTAGTTCTCATTTATACAAAAACAATCTGCTTTGTACAGGGTCCTGGAACACAATTCTTTTAATAATTTCATGACAATGTGTACATGCACTCTACCTATATGGTATGTATTCTTGTATTGCAAATGTGTTTTGAGAGTTACACCAATCGTCATTGTTTCTCTCATGAATTATGGTAGTTCTTTTTGGACCACATATAGTTTGACAAGCATGTTAATAATTGATCATGTTAAGCCCATTTGGGGTCATTTATAGCCCCAGGGTCTGATTTTTGCAAACTCAATTCGCAGAGACACAATTCTCTCTTCAAGTTATGTAAGTGTACTTACACCAGGTAGTGGTGTGTTGCATCTTATTTGGTTAGATGTTGCAAATTGTGGAATCTTTCCATTTTCAAGTGATCTTTTGCATGGAAGACAAATTTTTCTAGTGGAAAATGTTCTATCATTTGGTGTCAAGCTGATGTATTATTTTTACAAGTCAGGTGTGAAATACTTAATGTTCTTTGCAAAATTCCGTTCCTCGCAAATCGAACATGGAGTGCAAGCAATGTCTTCAATTTGTTTCATATAGGTCTGCTTCGCATCTCTCTTTCCTAGACGAGGATGTGTAGCAATTGTTCGTTGGTTTTCAATGCTAGCATTGCGCAGTGTTGGATCTAGTTTATGATATGTGATGTTTCCCACTCGGTCAATATCATGACCACTGTGGGATATGTAGTTGCACCTTTTTCTCTCACGTATCTTTTTTTTCAACATGTGGTCGGTTAACTTATGGTTTCCACTGAAAAACTAGTTTCACTTGTTGACAAGCCATGTTGAAGGTTGAATTGGCATGTGTTACAAGCAATGCCTCCTCACCATGCTGATGATGCAAAGGGTGATAGTATTTTTCAGTGGACATGTGATGTTTGTGTTTAGTAGGAAGTGTCTAAATGCACTCGTGTTGTGCACACAACTTTTTTTAGGTTGTGATATGTGAGGTTGTGTTTCTTTCTTGAGCTCCTTTTCACCTCATGATGATCGGTCATACAATTCAGAGGTCTAGAAGGAAGTGCACTAATGTATTTTTTTTTTTCATGTATGACCTTTTTCAAGTTGTGATGCATCAGTCTACATTTTTGTTTTATCTAACTATGACTTGATGACAATTGGTATGAGTTTCATCGTGATTAGAAAATATGCGACGCCTATGTAGATTCGATGTGGTTTGGTTGGCATGGATAATGAGTCTTGAAATAAAAGTACTTCTTATCAAAGGTTGATAATGGATGTGTGGCGTATCTGTTTTCAATGATGTGATGTCAATTTTTTTATCGTAGTTTGAATAAATACAGTAGAAATGGACAATACCATCTGAAAGGGTTGACCATACCTCGATATTTACTTTAAATATGATAGATATACATTGTAAAAAAAATATCCCACCCTCTATATTTCCTTTCTCATATGGAATTACCATGTTTACAAGGTATTGTTGCCAACTTCCAACTGTTGGTATACATTCTATGAGATATGGTAGAAGGTGTTTATGAAAGAAGTTAAATGCCTATTGAGTGCAACTTATAATTGCATTACGAAAGGATTGCATAGTGTGCATAGTGTAAAGGCGTAGTAGTGCATATCAAACTCATTTTCTATCAAATAGAAAATTGCATTGGACGTAATAATTCCACAAGTAGATGTACTAGTTGTTGCTATGTGTAATCCATGAGAGTGCATACGATGCATAATTTGTTTCCAATGGGATTGAAGGTTTTTATAGGTGAGGGACAAGTAAATATCATATCCTCCAAGATTGAATACAATTTTTTTTTTTATAGAGTAGTGGTTCATAATGACCACTTAGAGGATTATCATCATGGAACACGATGCAATATGGATATCTAGATGCAGTTTTGTTGAATAGTAGATATCTTATTTTTCTTGTTAATGACAAAATTACAACTGATATATTCAGCCACATGCCTAGCCACTGTATACAAAATGTATCTCGCCAAAGTCCTATCTCATGTGGAGGTAGAGTTTCATATGAAACCAACCGCATCTTTGAAAGATACGTACTCACATCATGTATTTCATGCAATTGTCAAATAAAATCAGATGCAAATTTGTATTGATACGACTCTAATTCCTCAACATTGCCATTTTATAAACAATCCAATAAATAATCTATCAATCCATTTCACACATCATGTATTTCATGCAATTGTCAAATAAAATCAGATGCAAATTCGTAGTGATATGACTCTAATTCCTCAACATTGCCATTTTATAAACAAGCCAATAAATAATCTATCAATCCATTTCACAGCTCGAGTGAAATAAAACTTTAAATGCATCAAAGAGATAATCTCTCGCAGTATACGAGAATGTATCTAATCTGAAAACAACATTGTTATGCAATACCTGGTCGATGTTGTCATGTAGAACAGAGTCTGCATCTATCTAATAGCACTCAACATCTATTACTTGCTCCATCTTTTAAGTTGTGATTTTCAAGAACTTTCTTAGTTATGTTTAGATAATATGAAAATAGAAAAAAGGATAACTCTAAGTATTCTTCAACCTTTTTTGTTTCAAAATCAGTGCTCCATGGTTGCTATAGAATATGACAAAGAAACAAAGCTATAGTTAGTGCTCAACCATATAGAAGAGATAATGTAAATAAAACAATAGTATAAACTTGTTCATTACAAAGACTCATTATTTAAGACATAATTTTAGAACTTATTTTAGTTGTGCACCTTATAAGCATTATGGTAGTTATTGTATATAGCCTTACAATTGTATTCATCATTTAATTTCATCCTCACTCTTCACAAATCAACACCAAACAGATGTGAAACAACTTGTTGATTTCTCCCACTCAAAACACTCACATAGATGGTCTATAGGATAAACAAAAGTGGAAGAATTAAGAGTTCATGGAACCAACACATAGCACAACTTCTCAAGGTTTCAATTATCTTACATGATGAAGAAGATATTCTAGGATTGGGCATTGTCGCACTCATCCTCATACAGATCAATGAATTGTCCATTTAGGTTACAAAGAATCATTTACATAATATCTTATTTTAATAGGTAATTGTAACAAGTAATTATTTTATAAAAGAGATAATGTGTTTTTCTTGAAAATTGTACTCAAAATCCCACACCTATATGAGCAAAAACGGAAGGGATATTGTGTACATATTGCGAAGAACTCTTGATGTGTATAATAGTGGAATTGTCAAAATGTTAGTGTTCTTCTATGGTGAACGATTTGTTTTTTAAGGTTATGGATCAACTCTAAATAATATAAGGAAAATATATTTATAAAGTTATATTTTAATATTATTTCGATATCGTTTATTTCAAAGTTTTACAAATTGTAGATTTGGATAGTATAATCAGTTTCAATTATTTAAAACAATCTTTTTTTAAACTGTACAATATATTTAATCTATTAAGAGTAGTAATAGTGAAAATTAATGTTTTTATCTTTAATTTTTTTTGATAAAATAAAAAGGATCAATACATTACTATTTAATAGTTATAATAACAACAATTTAATTGAAAATCTTAATAGGTTGAAAATAACATTTATATTGCTGAAGAAATTTTTTTGGATGTAAATTGTGTGTGAAATTTCTAAATATCCAACTTTTTTGGTAGACAATCCACAACCACTGATCATCAAATACATAAATATAATATTTATATGATATTTAAAAAGAAAAAAATAAAGTAAATGAAAATCTTAAACATATTAATCCAACTTCTTAATTAACAATACGATTTTTCAAAACACTAAAACTACTAAAATTATATTTAAAAAAAATCAAGTTAAAGTCTTAAGATAATAGAAAATTGAACCAAATATTCGTTGTGCAAAACAATTGTTTAAGTGTCCCAAAATAAAATTGAAACCCGTCTTAGTTGTGAGATCAAAATCTTCCAAACGTGTTTTGGACAAACAACACGGGATATTCATCCAATTCTCCTAACACATTTAATACAATTATTTAAGTGTCCCAAAATAAAATTGAAACCATTCTTAGTTGTGAGATCAAAATCATCCAAACGTGTTTTGAACCAACAACACGGGATATTCATCCAATTCTCCTAACACATTTAATAAAAGAATTACTTCCCAAAAATGGAAGAGGCGATATTCATTTTTCCTATATTAAATAATAAAATCAAGCATAGAATGTTAAATTATTAGAGTTAAATTTAAATTTAAATTTAAACAATATCATTATGTCATTAAGAACTATATATTTAGTTAGTCAACTTAATTTCTATTAAGAAATATTATATTAATTATATTTCGCAAGCACTTAGTGTGGACTATTGGGAAGCTTAAATATTTTAATAAAGAAAATGGCGTAAAAAGATAATTGAAAATAATACTTTTAATAAAAAAAATTGGTTAAAAAGATAATTGAAAATAATTTTTTTTCTATAGTTAATTTTATAATTTATTATAAAAGGTTTTATTAATTAATGAGTTATTTTATAATTTAGAAAAACTTTTGACATGGTTTCTAGGAAAAACCTTTGGAATAGGTTGGAAGAGATAAAAGTGTCTCTCGAGTTGAGGGTTGCTGCAATAAGGATGTATGAAAACCTTATTGCTAAGTTTAAAAACACTGAGGGCTGGTCAAAAGAGATTAACTACAATATTGGAGTCAAACAAGGTTGTCCTTTGTCCCCTACCCTTTTTGGCATATACATTGATAAGTTAGAAGAATGCTTGGAAAAAACAGGTTGTGTCGGCCCTACTCTCACTGGTATAGTCATCAATCTTCTTCTTTATGCTGATAATATCATTCTTATGGCAAGGAGTCCCCATGATCTTGAAAACCAACTAAGAATCCTCAAGGACTTTTTCTCCAATATGGGTATGAGTGTTAATATTGATAAGACTAAGGCCATGATTATTAAATCCAATAAGATCCCTTATGATACCTTTGTATATGACAAAAACAACTTGGAGGAAGTGACTTCATACAAATATCTTGGAATTGATATTCACCACAAGCTCAATTGGAATTATAGCATTGCGAAAAGTATTATTGGGGGATGGAAAACTTAATATGGGCTTGAAAACAATTGTAAATCAACTCATCTTTGGAGTTGGGATAAGAAGAAACTCCCCTTTGAGACTCTTGTTACACCTGTTATTATTTATGGATGTGAATTCTAGGGCTGTAGTATCTCTCGTGAATCGTGGAGAAAGATAGAGTAAATACAAAATAATTTTATAACCTATAATCTCAAAATTAAAGGAAATACGCCCTATCCCATCCTCTTCATAGAAAGAAGCCTATCCCCCATTGAGAGCATGGCTATGACTAGATACCTAATGTATAAGAACAAGTTAAAGAACATGTAAGACAAGAGGCTACCTAAAATTGCTTCAAAATCAAGTCATAACCACCATTGACTCAAGCGAGGATGGCATAAAGACGCCCGATCTTGGCTAAACTATTGGGAATCATGGAAGAAAGCATTTTGCAGAATAAAGATACTATTAAAAAAAAAATTCAAATCAAAATTTAAGTAAAAATGTGGTGTGATAAAGAGTTAGAGGAAAAAAGAAAATTAAGGTATTATAAAGATGTAATCAACCCTAATCTAGAAGATCCAAATTATCTATCTGTTTTTCCAAGTGTAAAGAAAAAAATAAGCATTGCTAAGATAAGAACAAATTCTCACGAGC
>ML821989.1:0-15690 GCA_009831015.1 Picea engelmannii
TAGGTATATCATTACCGCAACTGACTACCTTACACGTTGGGTTGAGGAAACAATTATTCAGGATTGTTCGACTAATACTGCTGCTAGGTTAATTTTTGAAAATATTATCACTCAGTTTGGATGTCATAAGAGTTTGACTAGTGATCAGGGAGCTCATTTTATCAGTAGTAAAATAGAAAATCTTACAATAGAGTTCTTGATCCAACATCATAAGAGTATCCCCTACCATCTGCAAGTTAATGGAACAGTGGAAGCATTTAACAAGATTATGGAGAGAGGATTAACGAAGGTTTGTTGTGCAAACATGGAGGATTGGGATGACAGAGTTCCAACAATTTTATGGGCTTATAGGACAACCATAAAGAAACTCCAAAAGTACACTACATTTCAGCTAGTTTATGGGAAAGAGGTTGTGGTACCTGCAGAATTCATTACTCCAAGTTTGTATATTGCGCAGATTACACACATGTTGGAGGATGAATTGGTTGTGTAGAGGCTCATGGAGTTACAAGAAATCGAAGAGACCATGTTTTTAGCAGAATTCCATCAATCAGTTGAGAAAGCAAGGAAGAAATCTTGTCATGACTGACACATTAAGACCAAAGTATTTACGCAGGGAGACAAGGTCCTAATTTATGATAGTTGATACCAGAACATCCAGGAAAGTTGCGCATGCATTGGTTGGGACCATTTATAGTTGCAGAGATCCGACCGTATGGAGAAGTTAGACTTGCGCAACTGGATGGTATGTTGCGGCCAGGATGGGTGAATGGTGCTTGCCTGAAAACCTATATGGCTTAGAGCTAAGCTAAAGGACTGTTTCTCTAGTTTGAAGGATAATGTGTAGTAGTTATATTTGAATTTTCTTGTAATTTTTTGTGAATTCAGTTAATAAAGTCTAAGAGTGCATTGTTTCTCTATGACATGTAGTTCATTTTTTTATGTTTAAGTGTTGTTTTGATGCAAAACTGCTTACTTAGTAGTGTAGGATCAGAAGCATCAAGAACCCATTAATTACAGACATTAATATGAAGGAGACCCCTTTGTGGTCGGAGGGAGAGAGAATCCATATGCAATCTGAGTCCATGTGCCACACAAATCCAGTCCAATCACAACCATTATTACCACCATAGTAACCTGTCTGAATTCTATTAAACCATAAAGTCGTAATACAAGAAGATTCCATCGGTATTCATGCCAGGATTCTCATTCGTTAAATGGCAAGGTATGAAATCAACCATGTCCTTGACCAACCTTCCCAGTAAATATCATGATCACCCGAGAGATTTACCCCATTAACTAGTCCTTTCGGACAACTCAGATCCAATTTGCGTCTATAGGGTAATGATGAATAGAAGTTATTACAGAAATTTCTAGCTTAGCCTAGGTATAAGGGTATGAGAACTCAGTGTATGACACATTTTTTCCCAGAAAGAACTTAGAGATTTAAGAATGATGAAGAGTGAGAAATATTGTGTAATCCATGGACCCTTATTCGTGATCTTGAATCCATGTTTCTCATGTCCAATTCACTGATAGTTTAGAATGACCATGCTGAGAGCTACAGGGAGTCAAAGTGTCGTTTCAAAGGATGAAGTACCAGATTATCCCTCTGACCCCTGGGTCGATATCATGGATGATATCAAGGAGAAGGTTGAGTAATTCAAGCTCCTCGACCTTGACCTGATAGACCCGTTCTTGTTCCCTCAAATGAATATATATGTCTTCTAGAGTGTCTCTCCAGATGAGTTGGGAGGCATGTAGTTTGTGCCAAAGCTCAAGTTTATCAATTTTTCAACTCTACCATCATGAACCTTAGAGACTTACCAGTTTTCGGAACCATTGGGGAAGTTGCAAGGTGTACCATGTTTATGATTATCAGGGTGCATGACATAAGTATGTGGTTGGATAGGAGATATCCAATCCATGCAGAAGACATCCACTAGCTCATTGGATTGTCCCTCGAGGGTGAGGACATGTCCAAAGGTTTCCAGGGTCTCAGTAAGCATGGAAAGAAGAAGGGAGAGCCTAGTCTATATGAGAGGTTCCATACATAGAGGGGTGGGGTGCACAACCAAGATTGACCCGATACTACTCAAGACGGTCAAGACCAATTTCTAAATAATTCCTAGAAAGGTCACGAGGTCCTACTACAAGGGAGAGTGTACACTGGATGATTTATCGGTGGTAGATGTTTTCATCAATGGCGTTATTTTCAACTGGTGCAACTACCTATTGGAGGAACTCCTCGTGGCATGCAAGGAAGCACAGGATAAAGGTGGTACTTTCAGCTACGACTACTTGTTTCTTGCGTTCACAATGCTCAAGTGGATGCCACCCGCTGGAAGACCATTGGCACCAACAGATAAGGAGCACTTGGAAAAAATGTTTGAGCCTTGGAATTCAAGGGCAGACTCAGAGAACACTTCCTTCAACAATAGGGTGTTCTCCAAGTGGTACAACATACTTTTCGACGCAACACGGAGATTGCGCATCCCACAAGAACTGCTCAATTGCAACACGGAAAACATAGCATTTAGCATGAACTTCCACCATACATTTGTGTGGACAAGATATGCCAATAGGGATGATTTCCATTTGTGCATGCTTCCATTCTATTTGGATGAGGAGGCCTTTAACAAGGAGGTTATGTCATGGCCTAGAGTCAAACACAACCCACACAAGTCGAGGATGCATTATGTTCTTCCCATCGAGTTGTTGAAGAAGAGAGGTCAGGAAGCAGGGATAGGATCAAGCTCAGGCTCGTAGGTACAAAAAAATAAAGCTCTGACATAGATGGACTTTGACAAGGAGGAGGAGATGTAGCCACTACAGCGCAAGAAGAGAACACTGTCAGTGTTCCCACAACTATTGGATCAATCTATGTTGATAGGTAAGGATGTCAATGGAATCCTTAGCGTTGCATTCATCACAGAGCTAGTGGCTAACAACATCAGGATGGGGATATCCACAAGTAAGGTTCTGAACCCCCAACCCATTTCATCCATCATCCCCTGCACTCGCTCAACGGCTTGAGCAGCCCATATTATACATATCTAGGATGACGCTGAGCCTAACACCACTCCAGCCACCGCCATCATCACTAAGAAGCCTCCATCCCCACTACAACCACAGTCACCACCTCCATAAATTAACATTCCATCCCAAACCAGTGATCCAGAACCCATGCAACTAGATCCCCTAGATTTACCTGAGTAGAGACAAAAATTCTTTGGTCCAAACCCATAAGTACTCGAGCAGAGGCTAAAACTGACTAGACCAAACCCTGAATCCCAGGACCAAAAGATCATACCCTTTTTTTCGATTAAGGACACATTGTCTTCAACAGAGATGCAAACTGTAGAGAAGTCGCATGTCCTAAGTCCCCAACACACTTCCTCAATGACTAAGGTTGAGGGAGCCATTGGAAGCGCAACTGAGGAAGTTGAGGTCCATAAAGAGGTGGAGATACCATAGGTTCACAAGGAACCTGAGACAACTTCAAGGAAAATTTCAATGTTAGCATAGTAATAGATGGAGCTAGTCCTCCAAAATCCTCAGTAGTGCACAAAGTTACTGCAACTTTGCCTCTCCAAAGTAGATGTTTTAACGTTCGTGCCAATGACATCAACGTTGAGGCTTTCACTAGGACCATCTATAGGAGAGGAGGAGGTAGATACTCCCTCGGAACATTCAACGGCCAGTGGACTTCCATTGCAGGTATGAACACCCAAGGACACCACCCCTTCTTCCGCTGACCTTTCATAGTGGCCAGCAGCACAACTAGTCGTAATGATTAGGGCCTCAACTGGTCAACTAGAGAATATGCTCCAGAAAGCCAAAATGACTACATATTTCACAAGGGAGGAAACACACCTTTCTCAAGAACGAAAGACACAGGAAGAATTCTCCAAGATCAAGGAAAAGAAGAAACTGGAAAGAGTCCAGGAGAGGCTTGTTGAATCTTGGCCAGAAATAAGGAATGTCACACCCCAACTTCCATAATCTAGTGATGTAGGAGAGCCTAAGCATCAGATCGAATTACTCCAGGGAACATGGTCATAGTTGGCCATTCACACAGAGTGTATGGAAGTGCAGTTGTGGCAGAGTCGACAAGAAGAAGAGCAACAACCTCAGAAGTTGCAGGAGAAGATGGAGAAAATAGTTTTGGAAGGAAACAATGCTCAAGCATCACTACACAAGTGCATGACTAAGTGCACAAAGACATTCTGAGGATTCAACGACTGGATGGGCATTATCACTAGGCACAATCAGAATCTAGAGAATGTGCACATGATAATAAATTTGTTGAATGAGGAAGTTGCGGTCACTAAATATTCGCTCGAGAAATAAGAGAAATTTTATCAAATCCAACAAGAGGATAATGAGTTGAGCACTTTGTTTTAGGTGCAAACCATAGCTAAGAAGGAGTTTCCTGACTTTCAACCTATCGTTAAGACAATGTACATGAAAATGCATTAGGTAGATGCTACAATAGAATCTGAATGGAACTCTTTGGTCGCATCCAAGCCCAAAGGGTGTATCGCAGATGCGACCCAACAATTCGTAGCCAAAGCCTCACTCCTTGCCAAGAAGTGGCAGGATAAAATTGGGAGTTTCTAGGAAGTCAGGAAGTGGGCCTCAGAGTTGGTCCCAGAGATGGGCCCTTTATTTGAATAGGAAGATAAAGAGAAAGTGCAAGAAGAGGAGGAAATTAAAGTGAAGAAGGAGGACAAGGGAAAGAAACAATTACTCCTAGAAGTTGCAAAAGAGCCAAGCACTTGACTCGAAGGTGAGTCAAGGCTTGTGCTCAGAGGTTGTGTGGCCGTTCATTTTTGGATTTGAAGCTGCGTAAGGACCACATTCCCAGTTTTGGTTAAAAATTATTTTTTCAAGCTACATAAGAAGTTGGATAGTGGAGAAAGTAAAAGAAATAGAAATCGATTGTGGAAAGGGACAATGCAATGTCAGCGAGGAAAAATCAGTTATAATAGAACAAGAAAGCATGTGATCCAAACACTAGAAGATCCCACTCATCCTATATGTATGAGATGCATACGATTGTAAAGCGTTAGATGGGTTAGATCATTTAGATGAGATCGAGGCGAAGACAGATTAGAGGTTTTGTGAATGTAATTGGTACACAGTTTTGGGAAAAAGGGTACATAGAGCTCTACGACATGAGTCACGAGCCAGAAGTTTGTAACATCGTACTAATTTGTATCTCTGAGAATGCATCCAATAAGCTCTGATGCTAATATATATAGAAGGAGCCAAAATTTTGAAATATAATGTGGCATTCTGTGTTTATGCTTATGCATTGTATCTTTACAGTACTTCCTTATGCTTGATAAGCTCAATATGATGTCTCTGTGTATGGATTCTTTTCACAACTTAATTATTGTTAGTTCTTGTATGAATGAGTTCAGATGTGTTCTGTAGTTAGTCTATCTTGGACAATATCGTGGTGAATCTTGAAGGCTATGGGAACCCACCTAAGTATTCTCCTTTCCCTTCCCTATCCTTCTGTCTTGGTTGTGCTTTGGGTGAGACTTCTTCTCTTCAAAGGAGATGAAAATGTCAGCGCTCTAGACTACTCAGTACCTTTTGTTGGTAACCTGAGAAGGACCCTGGTCTGATCAATTCCACGCCAAAACCAACCATAGAGTTTGAAACTTGGTGTGTTCACCTTTATCCTCATGTTCTTTATACCATCTCAGAACTAGGTCTCCTACATTGAAATTTCTATCTGAGGATTAACTTTCATCAAACCAACGTTTAATAATCTGTTGGTGCTGATCTAATTTGCGCTTAGCCTATGTTATGATTTCTTCGAGTTTAAGTAAATAATTTATTCAGTTTTATAGAGCAGTACATTCTTCTTCCTGAACTCTTTGGAATAAATGAAATGAAGGTAACGAGGAATTAGAAGGAAGAACAACTTCTCATCCATACACAAGGAATAAAGGGGAGTTTCTGATTGATGCCTTCGGGGTTACCTTGTCATCCCATAATGCATTATAAAAGGCATTGTGCCAATTCTTATGATTATCTGACACTGTTATTTTCTTAATTTTAATTAAATTTGTGTTTGTTGATTCAACCAAACCATTCCCTTGGGGGTAATAGCTAGCATAATATTTTAGCTTGCTTCCTTTTTCTAGGGCATACACATCCATGTCTAATGAGGAAAAACAAGTGTTTTCAAATATGATACATTCTGGTATCCCAAAACGTGTTATTATGTGAGAGTTTAAGAATGAAATCACCTGATTAGTGTTGACTACTCTTAAAGGCATGGCTTCAGACCACCTGGTAAATTAATTTGTTGTTGTGAGAATGTACTTGTGTTGTTACGAAGAGGTTGGATTAATTGGCCCTATAATATGAAGACCCCATTGTTGAAATGGTGCATTGATTG
Organism: Picea engelmannii; assembly: GCA_009831015.1. Classification (NCBI taxonomy): domain Eukaryota; kingdom Viridiplantae; phylum Streptophyta; class Pinopsida; order Pinales; family Pinaceae; genus Picea; species Picea engelmannii. The sequence continues at coordinate 6,422 of ML821989.1, forward strand.
TAACAAGTTGCAAAGGAAATGTTGTTTTCTTTACTTGTCCGGCACCCTTTTGACATATCACGCATTTGCAAGCTATGATATGGGCATCCTTGAACAGTGTGGGCCAATAGTACCTAGCTCTAAAGACTTTGTGGGAAGTCATTTCACCACCAAAGTGACCTCTTGCATCACCAGAATGTAATTAAGTCAAAACCTTCTCAGATTCTTCTTTTTCTAAGCAACGTAACAAAACACCATCAAATTGTTTTCTTAAAATCACATCGTTAATTAGTTGGAAAGGTGCAAGTCTAAGTCTTAGCTCTCTTTTGTTTTTTGGATCAATATTGAGAGGGGTAGTTCCATGTGTTAAATAAAAATTAATATCATCATACCAAGAATTTTGCATGTTCAATGTACAAAATATTTGTGTTTCATGTGGTGATGTCTCGTCTGGTATTACTAGTTCATTTTCAGGTGAACTAACTAAATCATAGACTAATTTGCAAATACCTTTACCCTTAAAACTTTGTGTTGGTTTAATTTCGAGATCATATTCTTGAAGAGAGGTCATCCAATGAGCTCTCTTCTCCCCAAGCTCTTCTTGAACTAATAATTATTTTATTGCAGGATATGGAACAATGAATTTAGTTCTAGACTTCAACAGGTAGGGCCTAAAGTGTTTTACTGTGTTGAAAACAATAAAATCTTGATATTCCACTACAAGATAGTTTAATTATGATCCTTTAAAAACATAACTCATGAATGATATGGGGATTTCATTATCATCATTATTTTTATGAGCAAGTACTGCAGAATATGATCTATCTGATGCAAAAGTGTAGAGGGTAAAATCTTTGGTAAAATCCGAACTCATCAATGATAGGGATTTTGTTATCAATTTATTGATAGTATTAAAGGATTTATTTTCCTGTGACCCCAATTTAAATACAACGCCCTTTTTATCATACTTTGCAGAGGTCTAACCATCTCGGGAAAACTAGGCACAAAGCGTCTTACAGTTTTGTTTTTCTAAGAAAACATTGCATGGATTTCTTGGATGATGGTGGAGGAAGATTGGCTATGTCTTGAGTTCATTCAAGGTCTATTATCATTCCATCCTTTGAAACTATAAATCCAAGTAATCTTCCCTACTCTACTACAAAAAAATATTTCTTGGGGTTTAATGAAATACCAGACTTACGACAACTTTCTAATACATTTATGAGATGTGACAAGTGATCTTTTTTATTCTTTGAGAGGACAGTAAAATAATCTAGGTAAACAACCACTGATTGATTGATAAGGCCATGAAAATCAATATTCATTTCCCTTTGGAAAGTGGCTCCGACATTAATTAGTCCAAAAGTCATTTTTCGATAAGCATAAGTGCCCCAAGGGGTGAAGAATGTGGTTTTAAGCTGACCTGATGGAGACATTAGGACCTAGTTATACCCCGAGAAACCATCCAATAAGTATAGCCTTTCGAAACCGAATACATGTTGTAAGATATGTTCCATGGGAGGAACGAGATAGTTTTCTTTATCATAGGCTCAATTTAAGTTGAGAAAATCGACACAGATTCATATTTCTCTGCTCTTTTTTCTTACTGGGACTAAATTGGATACCCATTGGGTATGACAGATCGGGAAAATGATCTTAATAGACAACAATTTATTTAATTCTTTTTTTACCATGGGTTCCATCTTTGGATGCATCTTCCTAAGGTTTTATTGAAATGGTTGGGTTTGGGGTTTCATGGGGATTACATGTTGTATTATGTTTGGATCAAATGTTTTTAAATCATCATAGGTCCAATAAAACACATCTTTAAATTCTTTAAACAATTTAATAAACACAGATTTTTCTTGTTGTGTACACCCTTTTCCCAAATTAATGTTCTGAGGATTATCCTTAGTACCTGAATTTACAATTTCATATTGCAGAGAGGAACTATTTGTTTTGCAATTAACCACTCCCTTAAATTTATCATGTCAATGATAAAAAAATTCAAGTTTGACAACAAATTTAGGGATAGAGTTTACCAAATCAGATGAGATTTCAGCCGAATGAGGATTAGATGTTACTGATAAATTTTGAAGATTTTCATCATGAGTGTTTTTGTTGATCACCACACCTTGGAATGTGTCATCCATATGAAAAAAATTGATAATCTATTGATCATCATCGAACACCCACCAATTAGTGATATTTCCAGGAATTGATGGTCTGAACATTAATTCAACAGAAAATGAATTAGGAGAGAGACCTTCAACAGGTAGTAATTTTGATGCTACATTTTCTAGCAAATCAGCCTCAAAATTACTAGAACTAGGAATAGAAATTATGTTAAAAGCGAGAAATTTATTAATAAAGCTCCATACCTTGGTTTGGTAGTTTTTTAGGTGAGGTGATAAATAATGAATAACATTTTTCACCTGTCTGACTACAATTTCAGAATCGCCAAATACTTCTAAGCTTTGGACTTCAAGGTATATGTCTTTCTTGAGTCCCTGCAGGAGAGCTTCATATTCTAATGTATTATCCGTACACTTGAATTCTAATATACAAGCAACGAATGTCTTATTACCTTTAGGGTCTATCAATAAACAACCATCATTGACTCCTTCATGTGATTTTGACCCATCAAAGTATAAATACCATATTTAATCTTTCTCGGAACTATTTACAATATTTACATCACTTTTAGAGGTTGATACATGAGTGTAGACTGATATTTCAGATTGTTGATTTGGGTCTGCAATAGTAGATAGTTCAACCAAAAAATTCCCAAAGAAATTGTTCATACCCTAACCTTCCAATGCATTCACGTTGGGGACAAAATGTTCATTTGAATCATTTAGATATGTAACGGTGTATTTCAAATAGTGTTCCTTGTTAATTTTGCACTTATTTGGCTGACCATTTACTGGTAACCATAAGTGATACCAATCTATTGAAAAATAACCATGCAGTTTCTCGGACCAATCTCTACTCAGGAACATGCAATACACCTCTGGAATATCAGCAACTACTATGTCAATTACCTAATGCACCTTCTGGCTAGATGATAATTTGATCAATATGTCTTTAAGATCACCAACCACAGTGACATTAGTTATGTCCAACTAAATTATTTTCAAATCAGAAGGTTTAACATCATCATTGATCTTTTGACAAACCGATAAAGGCATCACATTCTATGAAGCCCCATAATCCACCATACAATTATGCACATTTCTATTGAAGATTTCAAATGTTAACAGAAATGGTGGTACATTTTTCCATGGTGTGGGAGAAGAAGTCTATTGATTTTTGTCTGTTGTATCTGAGGCCATTTTATGTAGATTTCCTATACTTTTATCCGGAGTATCCTTGTTTTTATTATAGACTTCAGGTACCTTTTTGTCTACAACATCCTTTCATTTATTAATGCTATTTTCCGCCAAGTTTTTGTCTAAAGGGTATTTCTTTTTACTGTTATCAATTATGCTTCATAACATTTATTTTTGGATGGAAGGAAACTTAAACAGCTCATAAATTGATATGTTTTCTTTTAATCTCTTAATATCCTCAATAGGATTGTAGTCTAGATAAAAAAATAGATTTTATGTTTCAACTTGTCTAGATTGTTTTGATACTGTATTCTTATTTTCTTTAGGTGCAGATTTGTTTTGATCTTTAGAATGACTTTTACTACATGTATTATAAGGATGTTGGTTATTGTGGATAGTTCCAAAGTTAGCTTCAAAAATAGTGTCTGAAAGATGCCCAAAAACTGGGGGTGATGAGTCTCCTTGATCAGGTGTTTCTTCATCTTCAATTTCTGCATCATTTTGATTTTCAAGTGGGACAATAGAAGAAATATCAGCTCTGTCCAATATCAATTATATAGCATTGTGTAATCCTTCTAAACTCAGACCTTCAACTGGAGGGTTTGATCTATTGGGAGGATTTGAAAGTGGTCGTCTAAAAGATGGTCGATAATTTCCTTTACTTGAAGATCCTTCCTCTTGATGCAGGAGCATCGTACAAAGCCAAAGCATGTGCCTAGCCAAAGGAACAGTTGAACGCGCGGATTCAAAAGGAGCACGTTTTTATGAAAACGTTTTAAATTTTGAAAATATGAAGCATTAATGAAAAATGCTAGGAGAAGTGTACTTACATTTATGTCTTGGAGATATGAATAGATCTGGAGAAATTACTCTCATCTGCAGGATGTAATAGGCATTTAAGTCTGTTAATGTAAAGTAGGTAGATATGAATGTTAGATTAGACAGTTTAGAAGCATAGGAGGGAAAATAGACACCCTCACCCTTGTATCATGTAATATTTGTAACATTATCATCATTGAGAGTTGAAGCAGAGAGTTGTAGAGAAGAACCCATGTATAAGAGCACTTGAGTTAATATATGAAGCTTTGACTCAATTTTCATGGTGTTATGATGCTTATTGTTTACATTTGCTGAATGGTACGCTTACAATTGATTTATTTTTCTGTTTATACATTTGTTTCAATGATGGGTTAATGTGTGATTTCATGTTGAATTTATGAAGTCTGAGAGAGGAGAAGAATGAGTTTCAATTGTTTCTCATCCTGAGAGTTTCTGCAAGGAGTGCAATGAAACGTCTGCAAGGTGTGCGTTGACAAGAATTTGAGTTTTATCTCAGAAAGCTCAGGAGAGATATCGTTGTTCTCATTTCCCGTAGAAGTGCAGGTGAAGCACAGAGTCATGCAAGGTGTGCATAGGCTGGTTGAGGCCTTAGAACTTATCAACAAAGGTGAAGGATGAAGGACAACTGTTGCAAAGAGTGAACAGGGTCGAAGACTCAAATAACTGGAAGTTATTTGAAAGATTTCTGCAAGGAGTGCGAGCAGGAAACCCTTTGGAAGACTTGAGTTTGCAAGTGAACGCTCAGGAGGGATAGTACCTTTGAAGCATTCAAAGGGAGATGAAAGTCAAAATCAACTCATAAAAGACAAGTTCAGGAGGGAGAACACTGATTTGTCTCGCATAAGTCATTGAGGAGTGAATCAGACGGTCAGAATTCTCCGTGGAGAGCCCGTGAAGTCACAAGGACTGTAGGATCCAGTGGATCCGTATGGACTGTGAGAAGCCTTCATGAAGGAAGTGAAAAGTTGCGAGAGTCATTGGATTTGGTAGAGTTGCAAGGTGGTTAGAAACAGGTGAAACCCATCACCTTAGGATCCAGGATCAATGTGAATCATTGATCATGCTTTGTATAAGCCGTTGGATCATATAGTGAACTCAGGGTTGGTGAGTTTGGAGGTCAGACCAAAATTCCTGTTTTGCGCGAAGTTTCGAGTTGTGAGGAGCAGGGAAGGAGATCCAGACCATTGGATCCAAGCCGTGGGAGAACCGTTGGATCAAAACCTCTGTGTGGTATCACATACTCAGGGTTTCATAGTTTAAGGGAGTTTCTTTTCGACTACAGGAGTCGCGAAGTGCCGAGCACCGAGGGCTCATTCGAATATGTGGCATATCCATTTGGTGGGGACCGAATGGTTGATAGGTGGCACAAACATAGAGCGCAGAGGAAAGTGGAAGCGGGTGACAGGTGGTGGACATACGTTGCCTAGGAAAGGAGTCAACCCATTGTTGACTTATCACGTCTTAGGGATTCACGAAGGAGGAGCACAAGGACTCAACACTCCAACTCATGAGGTTGCGAGTTGCTAGGGGTGCTAGAGTTCGGCCTAGCTAGTGATTGTTTATAAAGTCGCTAGCAGGGAAGGGGACATACCCGTATCGCATTCTCGAGTATCGGAGGTCTAGAGTCGAGAATCTTCGATTAAAGAACTTGTGAGATAGTGAGTCACGAAAGGTGCTTGCGCTAAAGGCCCAGGTTGTGGTCGTGTGGAGGCGAAGACTCACACCTAGTGTACGTGGTGTAGGTGGAGTTTTCGTGAAGGACCTATGGATCAGATTCATTGAAGGTTTCAACAAGGAACCAAAGGAGCTGCTTCATCTCGAGGAGAATTTAGAACGATCCTGAGCAGATCTCGGCCTGAGGGCAGGGGTCCTGCATCAATTGTGGTATCAGAGCTTAGAACAAGTTCTTTTCTCTTTGTAGAAGAGAGGAAAGAGGAAAATTTTACAGCCATGCCGCCGAGAGGAAGAGACAGTCCAATGCCAATGCCTGATCCAGCAAGAGAAAGAGAAATTTGCGAGTTACGTGCCAGGCTTGATGCCATGGAGACAAAACAGAGGAGCACAGTTGAAGCTGGGGATATCAGCAAATCTGAAAGTGAAAATGAAGCAGGAAATGAAGGAGAAGAAGTTGCAGTCAAAGATGCTGCAGATGAACGCCTATTCAGGGTTGTTGCAAGGATAGGTGCCAGAGTGAAAATGGACATTCCAGTTTATGAGGGAAACATGGATGTTGAAGAGCTTCTCAACTGGATTAGAGCTCTGGATAATTACTTCGACTATGAGGATTTCGAGGAAGAAAAGAAAGTCAAACATGCCGTCACTAGACTTAAAGGGCATGCAGCACTATGGTGAGATGAACTGTAGGCCGACAGATGTTGTAAGGGCAAGCAAAAAATCAAAAGCTGGGATAGAATGGTTATAAAGATGAAAGACAAATTTATACCCAGGGATCATCAAATCACTCTGTTTCAGAGGATGCAAAATTTGAGATAGAATTTGTTGTCAGTGAAAGAATACACTGAAGAATTCTACAAGACAAACATTAGAGCAGGCCATTGAGAAAGCGATGATGAAAAATTTTCCAGGTACATGAATGTTCTAAGATATGACATTCAAGATGAGATGAGCATGCTGACTATTCGAAATGTGGAAGATTCTTATCAAATAGCTCTGAAAGCTGAAGAGAAGCTAAGAAAGAAGCAAGGTCAAAGAGGCTGAGGTAGAAGTCAAAGCAAAGGCAAGACAATTGCCCAAGACATAACTCATTTATTTGGGTTTTGTTATCTCTACAAATGAATTGAAGATGGATCCAGAAAAGGTAAATGCAATTAAGAATTGGCCATCATCGAATAGCGTGTTTGAAGTTCGAAGCTTCCATGGTTTGGCAATCTTCTATAAGAAATTCATACGAAACTTCAATGGGATCAACGTGCCGATGATGGATACGGTGAAGAAAAGACACAAAACTTTTCATTGGATGGAAGAAGCAGAGAAGAGCTTCAATTTGCTGAAAAAGAAGATCATTGAGCAACCAATCATGGTTTTGCCAGAGTTTAGCTAGACATTCCAGGTCAGGTGTGATGCGAGTGGATTTTCAATTGGAGCGGTCTTGAGCCAAGACGACAAGCCAATCACATATTTCATTGAAAAACTAAATGAAGCAAAGATCAAGTACTCCACATATGACAAAGAATTCTATGCAGTCATACAAGCGCTGAAGAAATGGAGACACTATTTGGTTCCCAAGGAGTTTATTTTGTAAAACAATAATCATGCTTTACAATTCGTAACTCAATAGGAGAAGTTGAACCAAAAACATGTTAAATGGGTTGAATTCATGCAGAATTTTACTTTTGTGATTAAGGATATTTCTGGAACTACTAACAAGGTTGCTGATGGTTTGAGCAGGAAATGTTTTCTTATGGAGGAATTCAGAGTCAAGACTTTGGGTTTTGATAACCTCAAAGAAATGTAGAAGGATGACCCAGATTTCAAGGAAGCATATGAAGCATATGAGAATCCAATTCTTAGGGACATAAGCTAGTGGACTGAGTATATGATCCAGGATGGGTTATTATTCTGAGGTAATCATCTATGTATTCCAAAATGCTCCATGAGCGAGAATCTACTGAAGGAAAAACACAGTGGAGGATTGGCCGGACATTTTGGTCATGAGAAGACGTTCTCAAAGTTGAATGGCTCATATTTTTGGCCAGGAATGAGGACAGATGTTAAGAAATTTGTGGATAGGTGCAGGATTTTTCAGCACACGAAGGGAAAAAGGCAGAACAAAGGGTTATATCAACCATTACCCATACCAGAAAGTCCATGGGATGCAGTGAGCATGGATTTTATATTGGGGCTGCCAAGGACACAAAGAGGATGTGATTCAATATTTGTGGTAGTTGACAGATTTTCAAAGATGGCACATTTCATACAATGCCATAAAACTAGTGATGCAACTCATATTGCAAATTTATTTTTCAAGGAAGTCGTCAGACTTCACGGCTTACCTAGGAGTATCGTTTCCAATCGGGATACCAAGTTTGTAGGACATTTCGGGAGGACTTTATGGAGGATGTTGGGGACAAGTTTGTCTTTTATCTCAGCGTATCATCCTCAGATGGATGGGCAAATAGAAGTCGTGAATAGGAGCTTGGGAGATTTGTTGAGGAGCTTAGTGACTAAACACCACAGTCAATGGGATCACATTCTTCCACAAGCATAATTTGCTTACAATGATTCACTCAGTAGAAGAACATGGCAGAGTCCATTCCAAATTGTATATGGAATGCAACCAAGGGGAGTTTCTGAATTTAAAGATATAGAACAAAATGAATTCAGGAGTGCCAGTGCAAAAGACTCTGCAGAAGGAATAAAGGAGCTTCATAGCTGAATTAAGGAGAGATTGCAGAGTTCAAGTCAAGAATACAAGCAGAGAGAAGATCAACATAGTCAAGAACTTCAATTTGAAGTTGGTGATCTGATTCTTGTGCATCTGAGGAAGGAGAGGTTCCCAAGGGGAACATATAACAAACTGAAGATGAAAAATATTGGACCGTGCAAGGTCATAAGGAAATTTGGGGCAAACGCATATGAAATTGAATTACCCGATGGGATCAGAATCTCACTGATATTCAATGTTGTGGATTTGTACCCTTACAGAGCTGAAGAAGCAGGAGTATATGAAGAACAGAAAGAGGTCCAATGGACAAAACAAATGCCTGTAGCTGAAAATCCACAGATGGAAAGCATAATTGACAAGAGGATTAGCAGAAAGATCAGGAGGAAAGAGTATTTTGAATACTTGGTCAAGTGGAAGGGACATCTAGTTGAAGATGCCAGTTGGGAGGATGAAGCAGAAATTCATAAGCATAGACAGACCTTGCAAGATCTCATGAACAAGAGTTCATGAAAATTTTCAAGTGAGGGAGTATGATGTAGGAGCATCATACAAAGCCAAAGCACATGCCTAGGCAAAGGAACAATTGAACACGCAGATGCAAAAGGAGGACGTTTTTATGAAAACATTTTAAATTTTGAAAATCTGAAGCATTAATGTAATAGCTAGGAGAATCGTACTTACATTTATATCTTAGAGATATGAACAGATCTGGA
>ML821989.1:23917-37589 GCA_009831015.1 Picea engelmannii
AACTACATATCTTACATTTATACCTTGTTATTAAATATTTTCAAAATTATTTGTATTGTATCCAAATGAGTTCTTTTCTAAACCATGGACAAAATGGATGTACTCCAAAGAGATGATAATTACCAGTTTGACCTTTAATATTTTAGCCATGCTCTAATTAATTACCTTAGATATTGATTGATTAAACTTAGATAAATAAGTTCTTTAATAGTCTGCTTGAAATTTAAAATTCAGAAAGTTTAAGGTTGTATTCTCAATAATTCAAATGATTTTGATAAGAGATTTATTTTTTTCAAAGTAATTGAAAATGGGTTTCAAATCTTTCATAACTTATTTTGAAGTTACCAGAATAATGAATCCATTTACCCATTAAAGGAACTTGGTCTACAGTTCTTCGGTGACTCATAGGGATCTGCCATCCCCAATTGAAGCCTATATTAGAACATAAATCAAAATCTGAAATAAAAATTCAAATTTTGAATTCTTTCTTAAATTTTTTAAATAACATAGATATTTTCTAATTTTTTTCTTTAGAATTATTATTTTATAAACTAATAAAATTCGTTGTTGTGTTTATATAGGGAGGATCAATCCTAAACCATCAATCCTAATACATATCAACATCAACTATTCACGGGGTTGTGGGAATACATAGTTGTGTAATGTTTAATCAATGCAATGTTCTCGTTCGTGGATCCATTTCAGGACTTCATGCTTCGAGATTTCTAACTTAACGTTTATTGAACCTTTTTATACTCAAGTCATGAAGCTCCAGAGCCTTGAAGTTCTAGAAGTCACATTCATAAATACTTAGCTGGCGTATTCTATGCCACTTGGCATTCTTACAACATGGATAAACGTGGCACTTATTTCTGGCATTTTTGGACATGTAATTTTCATATTTCAGGATGGCACATCTCACCCATGTTCTTATGAAACATCATCATATGTGACGTCATCCTTCCATGTCACTCCAGGATATCATATCATTAATATATCCTAGAAGTCCCGAAGCCCAAAATTCTTGAAGTTCCAAAGTCTTGGAGATTAAAGGATAAGTAATGACCAATTTAATAAAGTTTGATTAAGGATAATTAATCACTTCACGACTTCATCCTTCAATATATGTTTAACATTTTCTATTCAAAATTCCTGAATTCCCAAATTCTTGAAGTGTTAGAGTACTTAGTCTCGCTAATCAATATTTTTAATGATAATAGAAATGATCAGGGTAAGATATTCGAAGTAAATTTTTCTGTCGTCGGGTAATAAATTCAATAGCTTGCCAACATTATGGCCCTTTCATTCAAATATGAAGTATTAAATGTAGAGTTGATTGTGTGTTAAATTGTGATTTGATAAATATTTGAACTCCACTCCATCTCTATATTTGCATTTATAAGCATTATTTTTCCTACAGAAGAAAATATTTTTAACAAGAAGTCATGGCACCTTGTAGGGGATCAAAAAATCCAGTCCAAGACCACTCTGCAGAGGAGACGAACCCAAATTATTATATTTATTCAGACACTATGACTCATTTAACATGTAGCATCAAATCCTGGGTGAAGTTTTATGAAATTATCAAATAATAGAAATCAATTGTTTCATATGATTCAAGAAAAGGTGAAGATTTTTATAAATGTAAGCAAGCTCAAGGAGGTTTCCAAGTCATAACTTCATAAGGTTGCAGCATGGCCAAATTTATTGCACTACACGAACATAATACGGTGGGCTCCAGAGCATGTGGATTTACCAACCAGGACCATCTACAACCATCAAATAACTATTGTCAACTTTTTTCAACCATAAGATATCCAAGTAATGTATAAACTGTCCAATACTCCCAAATATGTTTACAATGCAGAATTTGTGAAAAAGTTTGAGAAAGAAGAATGTGTAGATTATGATAGAAGAATCCATGATATAATTAAAACTTGGCGGGGAAAGGAAAATAAATTCAAAGTGAGCATTCGTGGTATATAATCCACATCTTCTTGTGATTCACATATTATGTACATAGCTATGATGCTATGTAGATTGTATGGAAAGAAAAATCCTACACATTTCAGTGTTGATTGGGTTCCTATTATTAATGAATTTACATAGGATTTCACTTTTCATTGGGGAAAGTTGTTGTCTGATAACTTGGTAAAACAAATATGGATTTGTACAATTCATAAGTCTAAAGGTGAACCAACTCCCTTTTATATGTCATCATATATTATGGATGTTATATGTTACAAAACCCCTTTCCCATTGATGAATTGGAGTTGGACTCCAAAAGCTTGTGAGCCAATACACATCTATCATTCCAAGTTGTGGGAGGAAAATTAAAAAGACCATTTTTATGAAATTTTCCATAATGTTATCACCCCAATTCATGAAGTTATATATGGTAATCCTCATCCCGATATTTCTGAGTAGATTATGGGAAATTTAGGTGCAATTGTAGACTGGTATATTGAGGAGATTTTTTCCTATATCAGAGTTTATGAATGTTTTGCATCTCCTCATGCTTTACCAAAATTTCTGCCAGATAGACTCATTTGCAAGGAAGTGGCATACCATATAGTTTTTATAGGCATCACTAAATAATTAAGGGCAACACAAAAAAGGGTATGGCCTATTTATCCCATACAGGTTGGTGAATATTCCTTGTTAGATTTTGGACATGCTAAGGTGGAGCCTTTAACCTTGGAATATATTGCATTGTCTTCCATTGAATTCAAAAGGCATGATTCACATAAAGTGGTTGAAAATCATTTTTCACAGTTCAACATGAAAAATTACTTTCATGAAGATTCACCATTTGATGATATTTTCAGAGGAGAAAAATCATATGATGAAGTTCTATCCAGAATCCAAACTCTCTCTGATAAGGAACAATCAGATTTTCTCAATTTTTAAAATCAGAGGAGAAGTTGTTTACCAAATATTTTACAAGTAGAGCAAAGTTTCACTCACATTAGTAATCCAATTTCATATGTGCCACCATATTCTAATCCCAAGCAACATGATCTACCTGAGGTCAAAATGAGGGAAGTTGATAAAACACCAGATGCATCATCAAAAAATACAACAAAAAGGAACAAAACCTACCAAGTAGGATTTTGCAAGAAACATTGACAATGTTTGAAGCATTCATGAAGCATGGACATGTTTTTCCTCAAATTCCTTTAAACATTGAAACTCCCTTAAATAATGTCTCTACTCAAGGGAAATCTATTGTACTTACATCTCCTATTACATCCTTAACTCCTCTTGCATCAAGCTTTGAAATACATGGTTCATAGCTAGTAAATGTTGAAGATATGACACCTATTGAGCTAGAAGAAATGCCTTCATGAGGTTTCTTCTTCAGCAAGAAAAGGAAAGATATTGTGTAGAGAGAGATTCAGAAGAAATGAGGTGTAATCACAAAAAGGCAAAAAATGATAATTCATGGTCAGGGACAGAGTGACCCTGAATTTGAAAAACATGTAGAAGATTCTCTAGGAGCCTTTACAACAACAAATTTATGGTCAATAGACAATTTAAGAGAGAAAATTGATTATAAAATCTTTTAATTGAGAAGTTGCAAAATGATTTAAAACAAATAGAGGAAATTTCTAAAGAACGAGTTAGTTCTGAATTAGCTCAGGTTCGACAAATTTATGGACAACAAATTAAACAAGTAGAAGATAAATTAAGAACAAGTCTCCAATATCAACAAATGTGGAAGAATATTGTTTCCCAAAAATATGCATTAATACTCCATTTAAAATCCCAAGTCAAAAAGGTTGAGAATGAAATTGTTGATATTTGTTCTTTTAAGAAACATGCCCTTAAAGTTAATGATGAATTACAGTCAACCCAAGACAATTTTTGTGAAATCTTGGAGATTATCCAAAAACAATATCTTATCATCAATGATTCATTGCAAATCATTATTGATAAAGAAAAAAGAGTTAGTTAATACAAGATCCAAGTTTCAATAATTGATGATGCGGAATCATAGTTTAAATGTACCAGGAATTGCTCAGTTTTCAGAGATTGAACAGTTAAAGGGTGAAATGGATATAAAGACTTGGGAAAATAATCTTGAAGAGAGTAAAAGATTGGCTAAAGAAGCCAAAGTAGCTTGTTTAAATACTATATTATATATAGATGTAGAAATGGATGATATCGACCTTGGTGATGTTCATTCAATTATTCAGACTCTCAATGTTAATGAAAAAAGAGAAGATTTGAAGAAAAATAGGGAAAAGTATAAAGATGTAATCTAACAGATGAATCAACTCAACTTGCAGAGTTTAAACCGATTCCTGGTCAAACACAGTTTACAGTGTCAAAGTACCCAACAAGATGCAGTCAGAGTACAATTAATTTACCATTCGTACATAGAAACGATTTTAAATTTGAATTAAATTTTAATATAGAGCCCCCTAAGTTCATAGTTTCATTATTGAATATGCATACTCAATACAAATATCAACGGAAATAAGTTGTATCTACTAGAAAATAAAGAAAGGATAAGCTTTAAAGCAGCTAGCAAGGATGAGGTTTCTAGAAGCATGACAGATGCTCGAATATTGTATTTTGTAATATTCAATTCGATGTTAATTATGCATTTAGAGGATTTTCTTCTATTTCAGGTTCTAGGAATGTGGAGTCTAACCGATTTCTTTTTTAACTAAAACAGGTAGATTTTTTATTTGTTAGATATTGGTTGGGCCAAGGCCTAAACCACCATTATTACAATGATTCAACAGTTCATTTTTCTGAGTCATGGGGTATTTCTTTCTTTGTCGAGGGTTGAGATGTTTCTAGATTTATGGGATAGAAATCCATATAGGTGCTTCCTCATTTTTGTTGAATGTGCCTTTAGACAAGAGGCATCCCGTGTTTGCATGTTCATCTTCTTCCATATTCAATCCTCATAGGATGTGGTACAATTGGGCATTGGAGAAGTCTTGCAGCACATACCTTAGCCTTTGCAGAGTCTTGTTGAGTGTTGGGTTGCTGAAGTGGTCTTTCGAGATTATTGTTTTTATTAAAATTTCTAAATACCCAAAAACTTGAACTTCTTTAATGTCATTTTCCCACGCTATCTGACAAGCTTTTAACAACCCCATGAGTTCATCCTAATTATTGGTTCTCTGACCTAATCCCTAGCTGAAGGTATCTTTCCTTTGTCCATTGGAGGAGTAAATCACTCCACCTGCCCCTACTTTCCCTCGGTTTCCTTTGGAGGAGCCTTTGAAAAAAATTATTTCTTTACCTTGCTTCCTACACCAATCTTGAAATACTGAATCTGTTTCTCTTAAACGCCAACTTGGAGTGCTTTGGGGGCAAGCAATGATCTTTTTCTTTTCCTCCGTTATGACAACTCCTAGCCAATTCTTTTCTTCAGGAAGTAGAAGGTTTTCATCCTTGAACAGATGGTGAGTCATTGCTTCTAGGATAAGTGATTTTTCTTTAATGGCCACCATCAAGGGGGAATGGGGGATTCTATTGAAGATTTGATCATTTTTTCCAACCAGATTTTCCATCATAAATATTTGGGTATGGCCTGTTAGATTCTTTGCCAGTTTGATTTGCTTTGAATCTCGTGGGGATATCTCGCCTTCCAAGAGGAGAAGAGGGCTGCGACTGTAGTGTGTGAAGGATTTATGACATTGAGACCGCTGAGGGTGATCTTCCAGACTTCTTGGGAAAATGGACAATCAAAAATAGATGGTCCATAGTTTTGATAGTGCTATAGCACAAGGGGCATCTATGAGGTCCAACTATACCTCTTTTTATCATATTTTATCCTGTCAGCATTTTCTTATGCATTAGAATCCAAAAGAAGAAGTTTACTTTTGGGAGACCCATTGGGTCCCATACCTGCTTCCATAGAGCTGTTGAATCTGTCATCAGTTGAAGATTTTGTAAGGAGTTGTAGCCTTGATCTGCAGTGTATCTCCTAGTCTTTCCTCGTCCCCAAGTGTCTGATGCGTACAGGTGAACAAGAGCCAAATCAGACATTGATTTTATGAGCATAGTCTTCTGATGTTGCAGATACGTTGGGATTTCAGGGGGTTCCCAAGCCAGTCAATTACCTGAGACGTCCCAAGAGGAAATTTCTTCCATTTTGATGATATCGCATTGAGTAAGCCACTCACGAATTTTGTTAATTTCTTTAAAGTTTTCGAGAGGAGGGTGGCCCGTGATTTTGTCTTTCCATATAAACATTTTTTTTCCATTTCTAGGAGTTCGGTACATATAGCTTTGGAAGAAGTCTATCCCAGCTCGACAAAGATTCTATATCAGAGTTCCTTTAGTGGTAGTTTATGCCTGTAAATTCCTCATCGATTTCCCTTGGAGTTATTTTCTTCTTAAAATTTGGCTCACTGGATGTCTGGAGTTTGAGAAGAGTTTCCATATGATTTTTCCACCTAGAGCTATGTTGGCATGACCAGGATATCTTATTTGCATTCCTCCTTCCTTGATTGGGAATTTGACAGTTTCCCAGTTAACAAGATGGAATTTCCTTTGGTTTCTCTTTCCTCATTTCCACAGAAAATCTAGGATCAGGTTTGAAACCTGTGTCAGAATCGTCTTTGCAGCCAAGAGGAAGGATGCTTGATAGATTGGCAAGAAGGAGAGTACCGATTTTATGAGAGTAAGTTTTCATGTTGTTGTCAGCCACAAACCTCCCCATGCTACTATTTTGGTCTTAATTTTTCTTATTATTTCTGTCCATAATGAATATTTATTGGATCCAAGAGTTAAGGGAAGTCCGAGGTATTTTAGTTTTTCCCAAGAGGCATAGCCTGTAAATCCCAAGAACTGAACAATTTGCTGAATGGTTTTTTGATCAACATTCCATCCATACACTGCGCTCTTCTTTTTGTTGATGAGTGCTCCAGATATTCTGTAGAAACTTTGGAGGATGTTACTAAAGGCCTGTGTTATTCTTATGGAGGCTCCACCCAGCAAAAGGGAGTCATCAAAAAATAGAGCATGATTTATTGGTTCTAGTTCCCTCACCAATCTAATGCCTGGGACAGTCTCAGCTTTCTTTTCCACAGTTAGCTTTCTGCTAAGAGAGTCTTCCATTATGATGTACAAGAAGGGGGAGAGAGGGAAGCCTTGCCTTAGTCCCCTCGAAGCTTGAAGAAAGTTAGTTGGCCTTCCATTTACTAGCGTGGCTATCCACAGCTTCTCAGTGCAAGATTTGATTAATTTAACAAATTCTGAATTGAAACCAAAGGAAAGAAGGACTTTGTAAAGGAATGAGAGTTTTACGCAGTCGAAAGTGTTTTCCATGTCGAGTTTTATGAGCATCCCTTTCTCTTTGTGCTGATGGCGGGAATGCATTGATTCTTTCACTTGTATTACATTGTCCAGAATGTGTCTCCCTTTAACAAAACCATTTTGGGAAGGGGATATGAGCTTCCCTAGCAGAGGCTTAATCATGTTCACCATTAGTTTGAAAGGATTTTGTACGAAGTGTTGCACAGTGAGATTGGACTGAATCTATCAAAGGAGCCCAGATTCCCTTCTTTGGGAATTAAGGCTAGAAATGTGGAGTTAATGTTGCCTCCAACTTTGGATTTTTGCTGGAATGATTTTATCATTCTTAGCAAATCTATCTTGATTATTTCCCATCAGTTTCTATAGAAATTGATTGAAAATCCATCTGGCCCTAGAGGTTTGTCAGGATCCATAGACCAAATAACATTGTTGATTTCTTCCTCTATGAAAGGCTTCAGGAGGGCTGCATTATCTTCTTTACTCACCAGGGAAGGAATATGGGAGAGAAATTATGTGGCGGCATCCTCACAATCAGCTCCATCTTCTTTATAAAGTTTCTAGAAGTGAATTTTTGCTGCCTCTTTAAGCTGGCCTATACCTTTTCAAATTGATCCATCTGCAGAGGTTATTTCTGAAATATGATGTCTAGAGATTCAGGCTCTATATTGTCAGTGAAAGAAGGTGGTATTACGATCTCCATCTCTTAGCCACAAGCTATGAGATTTGAGCCTCCAATACTCTTCTTCTTGATGGAAGGCGCGGAAGGAATTGAATTGGGATGCTTGTTCCTTCTCTAAATCTTGGCTGGCAATATCTTTATTGTCCATTTCCATTTGCAAATATATTAACTGCTCGACAATCTCTCTTCTTTGGCTTGGGGGGGTGTTGTTTGGATTTTTAATCCATTCTTTTAAGGTGTGCTTTGTTGTTTTAATTTTATGTTCCCACACATAGATGGGAGATCCTGTTACTGGAGTGGACCAAGATAAGTTAAAAGTTTCCAGGAAGCCTTCCTTTTCTGTTCAGAGAGGGATGTAACGGAAAGGTATTGCTCCCAAATTTTCTTCCTCTTCAATTTGGAGGAGAATGGGCTTGTGATCATATGTCAATTTGGTGAGTATTTTAGATGATATGCTCCTCTTTTCATGTAATAGCGAGCTCTGCACTAGGAACCGATACAAGAGAGCTGAGATGTGGTCCATTCCAACTCTATTGTTTGTCCAAGTAAAGAGGAATTTCATGGGCTTGAAGTCCAGGAGATCCCAGTGTTGAATTAGATCCTCAACAAAAGGAAGCATTTGGTCCCTACTACAGTTGCCCCCTCTCTTTTCATTTGGTTCAAAGACTAAGTTGAGATCTCCAACTATAATGATGTTTGTATGGAGCTAATTTTCTAAAAAGACTGATAGATTTTGCCAACAATCTTTCTTTTCAGCAGAAAGGACATCAACATAAAGATTAAAGAGAGAGAAGGTGATCTTACTTGAGTAGTGTTGGAGTTTGGTGTATATCCAATGTTGGGTATCAAAGGAACTTTCGAGATGGAACTTGTCTTCGGACCACAAAGTTTCAAGATCGTCGGGGGAGCCCCTTGTGCTCATGGATTTCCCTACATTTTTTTTCCATTTCAGTTTGTTGATTTCTAAGAGGGTTTCCCCTTCATTTTTTGTCTCTTGGAGCATGAGGATTTCCGGAGATTCATTTTTCAGGAGGTCTTTGACTTCTTTGACCTTCGATGGGTTCCCCAGGCCTCTGTAATTCCAAGAGACTATATGCATTATTTACCAGGATTGGAGTGGGTACGTCCTCCCTTGGGAGACCTTTTTCTTGTATTTCTTCCAATGGACATCTCAATGGTGGATTGGCTTCCTTGCATTTTTTGCCTCTCTGCTTCTACTTCTCTTGCTTCTTTGTGGGATTTTCTACCAAGTCTTTTTTAGGGTCTCTCAAAAGACTCATCCTCCGAAGATCCAGAGTTTTTTGGGGGTTTCTTTTTAGCTATTTCTGCATAGGAAGGGGAGGAGGAGGTTCCAATTGGGGATCTAGGATGGGCTACCTCACCATTGTTTTTCCCCACTGTGGGAGGGGGGGTATATTGCTCAAGTTATTCAATCACTAGATCAAATATTTCTGGAAGGTTGTTGAGGATTTCAAAGGGGTTTTGGGGGGCCTCTGGGATTGGGAGTGCTGAGCTCCCTTCCCCGATAACTTTCCCTGGAGTGGGGGCATCAGGGCCTTTTGATTCCCTTTTCCCTTTGGATCGGTTGTTACTCTTTGGCTAAGATTCTTTATGGACCTACGTCCATTGTTCTCCTTTTGAGGTCTCTCCCTCTTCCTCTTTCTTCTTTTTGGAGTTCCTGACAAAGTGTCCATAGCCATGGAAATACTTGCATTTGAATGGGATTTGTTCATAATCCAACTCTTGGATGTGAGACCAGTCTATGACCTTTAGTTGAATGGATTCTGGGAGACCCACCTCTAGATCTACTTCGACACATATCCTAGCACACAACTACTGGTCCTTTCTGTCTTCTTTGTCGTTGTATTTTCCAAGAGTGTTCCCAATGGATTCCAGAGACTTTGAATTCTAGCAATGCCAGGGGAGATGAGGGAGGCGCACCCATACCGGAACGACTGAGGTTACATCTTGAGTCGGGTCTAAATATGGTGACCATTTGTTCATGTATAGGCCCTGAGGGCCTATGAAATATGGTTCGTTCCTAAATATGATATTTATGTCCTTTATGTTATAAAAAACAAAAGCGTAAAATCCCCTGCCTATGAGATGGCTTTTGATGCCTTCTTTTGTCAGGGGGTTGTAGTTTCTCTAAATCCATGCCTCTACATATTTGGGAGATGTCCATAGTCCTGTGAATTGGCCAATGAGTCCCCATTCAATGAGATTCAAAGTAGATCTACATGTTTCTTCTGATGGGAGGTTGACTGAGGGAATACTGTCTAATTTTTTAACAAATTTTTTTCTGCGTCTCTATGGCTATGCGTTTTCCTCTGGCTGTAATTAGTTTCCTGAAGGCTTCTATCTCCATAGGTAAAGGGGGGGGAGGGGAATCCTCAGGGCCCCCTCCTGGGGCCCTGTCGTAGGGGAAAATGAAGGGATGCACCAGGTGTGCACACACGGGCAGCTTCCTGGGGCGTGATGTTTTCCTAATCAATTTTGGTTATGAAGGAATTTTATAAGTACAAAAATTGAGATATGAAAGGGGCTTTTCCTCACCTGATGGAAAGAGAGACTTTCTAATGGAAATTTCTACAGAAATACAAAGATTCTACTTCTTATTTCCTTGAGTAATGTGTTTTATATGTGTTATTATTTTCATTATAATTATTCATTTGCTTCACTCTATGGTGTTTAAAGAATGAATGACTTCATTTTAGTAATACATCTATTGTAGTGTACTTAATAGAAATATATTCAGGTACAAATTTTCCTTTGTTTTCATGTGAATGGAACATGACCTGTATCTATGTATTTTCTCTTATTTTATTCCATATTATAAACACAAATTCCTATTTCTTCTATTGAAAATAAAGTAAGATTTATCAGAATTGGGTACCTTGCTTTGTTTGTCAATTTTGTTTACTCTTATTCTTCTTTTTATCTCTTGATTATTGATAAATGCTCAAGGAAAGAGACATTGCCTCTATGTTTCCAAATTATAAAATTATTGAAGTTTCATTAAAGATTGAAGGTAGAAAGACACTTAAAATATCATATCATTATTTTGGATGCATGACATTGTTCCTTGAGCCTGGAACAAATCTCGGGAACAATATACCCCATTGTGATTGAAAATCCAAAACAATTATAGTCTTTTCTTGAATGTATTAACTATATCCTTCTATTTTTAAAAGATGCATCCAATTAAAGATCTCATTTACATAAATTACTTTGTAAAGTGAAATGGAAGTGGAATGATGCACATACAAGGGTAGTAAAGACAATAAAAAGGAAAGTAGCACAACTCTCTCCATGAAGGCTTCCTACTAGAAATGGTCCATGTATTGTTCAAAAAGATACTTCAACATTAGGTTGGCAATAAGCCTTATTGGAGGAAGGAGAATTATGTAGATATGCATCTAGGGTAGGGCTTGACATACTTGATAGATATCATAGCTCACTAAGTTGGAAATATATAAATCTTTCAAATTAGTTAAAGATTTTAGACTGTTCACAATTTCAAATTAATTTTCTATCTATTCTAACTATAAATGTCTCAAAGGATTTCTCACCAAAAAAATAGATCCAACTTTGGATAAGCATGGATGATTAACAAAATAGAAAAGATTCACCAAAACATTTGATTATGAAGTCGAACATATTCAATGAAATACCAATGTTTATATAGACCAACTAAGCCAAAATCACATTTCATATTGCAAAAAGGAACAAGGTGAATTATCAAAAGAGTTATGGGCCCCTTTAAGAAGACAACTTAGATCTTTGCTAGATACAGTAATGGGATAATGTCAATTAAGGATTGAAAGAAGCTATTAACAATCAAGAGAACTATTGAAGAAATTGATCAAGAGGGCCACATATTAGCTAATTATTGGCAAAGGTACAATATGTTTAACCCTTAGCCTAGATGGGTATACAATGGCAAGAGCAATGGATAAATATAAAAAACATAGGTTTAACTACGAAGGATTATTGCCATATTTTGATCTTGATTATTGCAAGATTAATCATAAGTATTGGGTTTATATTTCTCGACTGTAGTATGCCGACTAGATAATGGTACATTTTGTTTCAACAATTGAATAATGTAGTGGAAAATAAAATGTATTATCAAAAATTGTATAACCATAGCTGCATGCTTGGGATACATATTTTATAGATCATTAGGACACCATCTTATCCACATCATACCAGATATGTGATAGAAGAATCAAGCACACACTATATGGTTAGTATGTTTGAGGACATGATGGACTGACTAGATGAATCTCAACCATTAGACTCATACATCTTTGATGAAAGGTCCTACATGATCATTGATGTATAAATCGA
This sequence comes from Picea engelmannii, assembly GCA_009831015.1. NCBI lineage: Eukaryota > Viridiplantae > Streptophyta > Pinopsida > Pinales > Pinaceae > Picea > Picea engelmannii. The sequence continues at coordinate 36,234 of ML821989.1, forward strand.
TCATTACACAAACTCATCCTATAAATTTGAATGAGATATTGTAAAATCACTAAACACTCTAACAATACTTTGTCGAAAGAACCTCGATATTGTGTGAAATCTTCAGTAAAGTAATAGTTGAATAGAACAAATCTAAATTAATGATTAAAATTATATTTGGGAACACTTTTCATTTCCAAAGAAATTATTGACTTCTCATTTGGATCATCAAATCAAACAATATAGAAAACTTACATTCTTGCATCTACAAAAAAAAAAAAAAATATGTATCTTTACTTAATTTTATTTGTTTAATATTAAATCTAAATAAAACTAATATATAAACAGATTGGTATATATATATAACTCAACAAAATTGAATATATATAATTAATTGATGGAACCCATCTCACAGATTGTCAAAGTGAACTAATATGCTTTCTTTATCATGCAAATCACAAATCAAAATCAAACAATTTGTTAAAATCAATCTCTCCTTCACAATATATAAAATAACTTACCAACCAACACGATACGTTGATCTCTTTAAAATGTGGATTTTACATATCATAAGAATCCATGAATAGAATTTGAATTTTATATTCATGTCATTCTCTCTTGTGCATTGAATAACTAAGTTAGTGTATGTAATCATAGTTGAAAATGGGTGATAATGCCAACTAGAGTTGACAAATAACATTTCATGTGGAGTTGTGCCCACAAAATTCTTTTCAAGTGACCACAAACAACAATAGTAGCACACACTTGCCAACTAACATCAACATTTATTATAATGATATATTAGATGCTTTGGGTCCCAATGTTTTGGACCACCAAAAATATTGCAACGTGTCATTCACCAAAAAAAAACCTAAATCTTTAGTTATCATTTCAATGTGAAATTTAATATGTAGCGCAACATTCAAAGAAACTTTGATGGTCAAAGGAACATGGGGAGGTGGCATTCATAACCTTTAAGTTGGAAAGTACACTTGTTTTGACCAACATATATATATATATATATTCCAAGAAGAAGTGTTCATAAAGTAGATATCGAGTGTTTTGTAATTTTATATGGGAATTGATATAAACAACTATACATACCTAATTATATGGTTTAGAAAATAGTTTTTTAAGAGAAAACAAATATTAATAAATTTTGGAATATATATATATATATATATATATATATATATATAAATAATATTAATAAATAAACAAAAAAATTATTAACTTATTTTTAAGTAAAACAACAAAATTTAAACATGAACAAAACTAATGAGAACATGTTTCATATCGCATTAAGAACTTAAATTAATAATTTGAATACCAAGGGGGAGATCTCAGATATCAAGGTGGAGAAACGACATTCAATAA
>ML821989.1:52642-73059 GCA_009831015.1 Picea engelmannii
TCCAAGTGACAAGTGATTTGCGAGAACAAAGCCATCGATACCATACAAATTGATTGGGTTCTAAATATAAAGAAGAAATTCATACCTTTTGTGTATGTGGCACATTATGTATATCAAAAAATTGCTCCATCTGAAGTATCCATGTGATTGGGTTCTTGCCATCAAACTTCCTCATATTGATCTTAGGAACGTGGTTGGTCTTCAACCCAAAGTTGGAAATTCTCCATTCTTGATTCACCTTCCTTTTTTCCTCATCATGAATTTCATGGGATACATTTTCACTTTCAGGTGTCCACTCTATTATTAAATTTTTCAATCCTTCCATGATCTCCCCTTTTAATCCCTCCATCATCTCTTGTAGTTCATCTTTTGTTACTTCCTTATTTTGTAAATCATTAATTCCCCTATGCATTTCTTCAACTTCATCAAGAGTTCATGTAGAATTATCTGGAGGCTTATTTGGTGTAGAAGTTCCCTTTTTGGGTGGCATGTTGGCCAGGTATCACTTTTGAACCTTAATTTTGAGGTGGTTCTGCTAGACAATATTTCTTCTACTGTATCTCCAAAGTTTCGGCCCTTCTTGGTATGAAACTTTATTTTTTGTAGTTATCTGATATTTATTCTCTTCAATTCCATAGGTATGGTCAAAATTGGATGTGCCAAGTGGAATTTACGGTAACTTCCCCACAACTTGCTGATTTTTGGCCTTTCCAGGAGATGCCAGTTGTATAGCGTGCCCCACACAAAATAATTGATATAAAATTTTGAAACTTATACCATAAATACTAAAGACTATCCACTATCCAATGCAACCAGTCTCACTCAATTTGGATACTCTAGGAATAATTTATGATTGTTTTACTTGGAACACTTTCTCGAGACTAGTCAATAGGACTAGTCAAATACCCTATCTTCCACAGGGTGTATCTACAAATGTAAGACGACCCAAAATATGAACTTTTTACCATATATACCTTACTAATTTATGTGAATATCCTATGGATTTCAAGGTCTTAAATGTTACAGAAAATATTTTATAGCGAAAATTCCGCAATGAATCAGTTCATGATGGTTCCAAAACCCTATCTTGCACAGGTTGTATCTCCGAAATTATAAGGCCTTAAGAGATGAAATTTTAACCCAACGTACCTTGATCCATATAATAAATATCCTCCAAGAATTTCCTTATGAAACTTTGTAGAAAACAAGTTATAGAAAAAATTCCAAGGTGTCTCAGATGTAGCAACGAAACCCCAAGACCTTGAGCTCTGATACCATATTGTAAGAACCAAATATCAATATAGCATAGAAAAACCTCAGAATAAGTACTCAACGCCTTGAAAAAGAGATAAATTCAGATAATAAGCCTCTTCTAGGGGGAAACCTCCTTATGCCCACATAAATGTGCAATTCCAAGATGATTCCAAATGAAAATGTCTCCTTGGTATTTATAGGAGACTTGGAGGTATAATTAAAACTAATGGAATAAAGCCGACATAAATAAAACAACATTACTAATGTAATATACCCCAATTAATGGGTAATGATCCAATATTAGGGCTTAACATTCAGCATCAATTTCTTTTCTAAAACTCATTCTTTTGGTATTGTCAGGACCGCCATCACCGAGCCGGGAAGTTCCGCCCGTTATGGTTGATTTCGATTTGGGTGTAGGAGTGGGAGCAATCTGTGAATTTCCATCATCCATTTCCATATCATCTCACATCAGATCATATTCTTCTGGATCAGAATCCATGACATCAACCTCTGTGCCATCCATCAATGCAACTAGGCAGGTTCTCTGAGTAGGAAGGGTTTCCTTGGAATTCTTTGGCTTGAAATACATCTTTGGCTGTACCAATGGACCATTTCCTTTTTTGGTCCTGGGCGGAGGGAGATGGGTAGTAAGAATATTCCCTAGAATACTGGAACCTCTAGCCATCATGCCCGAGTGTGTTTACTATATCTAAACAAAATTGTTGCCACACATTAACGAGAATTTCCGTTTGTTCCAAACGATGTTTGAAATGAAAATTTGGGAGGGATAATATAACCCTATGCAAATCATGGTTTAATGTGTATCAATGCAAGATGTTCTTGAGCCTTTCGTTGATCTGGCAATATCCAGGGTTCCTGTGTAAAGAAAGGAAAAACAGAGGGCAAAAGAGAAAGCAGATGGAAATTTTCGGAAGCAGGAATTGTTGTAAGAAAGAACCATTGATATTATTAATAGTAACTATGGAGTGAATTAAACATGTTAACAGGATATTCAATCAAGGAATAGATACAACAAGTGGTGTTTATAGTTTCCAGGATCTATTTGTATAAGAGAAGCGTCGAAAATTTACAAGAAAATCAATTTATGGATATTTAAGTAAAGTTTTTGTATTGTTAGCTTCACCACAAGTATAACAATGATGAACTTGAATTTTAATGTCCTCTTGTTCATATGATTGTTCCATTAGACTTCACATAGTATATATTATTTTATTTCAATTTGTTTGCCAATTTGTAAATTGTGGAAGTCAGGGTGTTGTTTGCAGGTAGCGGAACAATGGAAATGCAATATTGAACTCACCTATCTAGTAACTCGCCTATTGGGAAAACCATGAGATTTTTTTTTTGTACAATATGAAACAGGGAAGCGGTCGGTCGGGCTGGTGATATAAAAGTAAGTGAAATATGAAGACGTGAATCCACCAACTTCCGCACCTAGAATTTTTTTGAAAAACAAACAATACATAGTAAATATGTACTATAAAGTATGGACGAGATATTTTATAGAGCATGTACGGATCTCGCATTCCATACTTAACCACTTTTTGGATCATGGTTTCTAGGGATGGCGGGCTCAAAATTGGGCCTCTATTGTTTTGTTCCCTACAAAGAGCACCCAAAATTCCATGATATACAAATTGACAAGTGGAATTGTGGGTTGGTTGGCTCAACAATGCACTTCTATTGTTTCATGTCCTCCAAACAACACTCAAAGTTCCGAGATATACAAATTGAAAGATAGACTCCAAGGTTGACAGGCTCAACATTGCAATTTTTTACGGATGGTGATCCCTATCAACTATCTAACATTATCTAAAACCAAATTTTCAATATTAAATTATTAATATTAAATATTGATATTGTACAATTTAATTAGATTTTTTTTTTTTGTACAATATGAAATAGGGAAGCGGTCGGTCTGGCTAGTGATATAAAAGTAATTGAAATCTAAAGGCATGAATCTGCCAACTTCCACACCTAGAAATTTTCCGAAAAATAAATAACACATACTAAATATGTACTTCTATAAAGTATGGACATTAGATTTTATAGAGCATGTACGGATCCCGCATTCCATACTTAGCCACTTTTTGGATCGTGGGTTCTCAGGTTGGAGGGCTCAAAATTAGGCCTCTATTGTTCTATTCCCTACAAATAGCCCCCAAAATTCTATGATATACAAATTGACATGCAGACTTGTGGGATGGATGGCTCAACATTGCACTTCTATTGTTCTGTGTCCTTCAAAAAACACTCGGAGTTTCGCGATATACAAATTGACAGATGGACTCCAGGATTGGCGAGCTCAAGATTGTGATTGTTTATGGATGGTGATCCCTACTTGCGGCTGGTTGGCTCAACATTTCACTTATATTGTTCTGTGTCCTCCAAACAACACTCAAAGTTCTGTGATATACAAATTGATAGACGGACTCCAGGACTGGCGAGCTCAAGATTGAATGTTTATTACATACTACATGTAATATGTACAATATGAAATGGGGAAGTGGTCGGTCGGGCTAGCGATATAAAAGTAGTTGGAAATGTGAACATGTGTATCCATCAAGTTTCGCACCTAGAAATATTTCGAGAACGATTAATACATACTAAATATGTACTTTTATAAAGTATGGACATGAGAATAGGTAGAGCATGTACAAATCCCTCATTCCATACTTAGCCACTTTTTGGATCATGGGTTCTTGGGCTGGTAGGCTCAAAATTGGGCCTCTATTGTTCTGTGTCCTGCAAATAGCACCTAGAATTCCACAATATACAAATTGACAGGCGGACTTACAGGCTGGCTCGCTCAACACTACGCTTCTAATGTTCTATGTCATCCAAACAACACTTGAATTTTCGTGATATACAAATTGACAGATGGACTCCAGGAGCTCAATATTTTGATTGTTTACATGTATAACATATAACATATATGTTATATATCTAACATTATCTAAAAACATTATTTCAAATACTAAATTATTAATATTAAATATTGATATTGTACAATTTAATTACATAAAATTATCAAAGGATGCTAAATCTCCTAATTAAAAAAAAACGAAGGAAACAAAACAATTTTTTTTAAATTCTATCACCGCAAGAATAACAATGACCAATTTGAATTTTAAGGGCCTCTTGTTGATATGATATCACAATTGGAATTCACATAGTATATATTCGTTAATTTCAAATTATTCTAGGATATTAATTTTACCAAGTTCATCGATCATGGAAAAGTGATAAAAAAATCCACATACTACATTTGGATCACAATGCCATACAAATTGACAGGTGGACTTGTGGACTAACTAGCTAAAAAATTGCAATTCTCTTGTTTTGTGTTCTCCAAACAACACTCGAAGTTCTGCGATATACAAATTGACAGATGAAGCATACCACAAAGATCCAACTAAACTCCAAACAGGGTGCAATCAAGTTCCCACAAGGTTCCATAGAGCATCACACATCGACCTTTGCATCAAATGATTTGATATACAAATAAAAGATGCCGTGGCATTGGTTTTCTCTTACATTTGGTATATGTTCCCACGAGAAAATAAATGGGGCCATGGGATATATGGGGTTTTCTTCCATGCTTCCCATTTTTGGACCGAACAATCTTATGCGCATGCAATCTCAAGTACTCGATTTCGACGAACATTCATCTGGGTGTTGAAGAAATATTACTGAGACACATGAGATATTTTCTTTTCTTGCCAAATCTTGATTTTGTTTTGTTTTTTTCTTGTCGTTTTTTTTTTCCTTCTTCAGCCGATATGCAATATTGCATTTAAGGTAAATTTTTTGTGTATCCAAAAGTCATGCAGCATGTAGACACTGCTTGCCTTTTTCTGTAGGTAAGATTGATACGATAATTATGCCAACCTAGGAAGCACATCTTGTAGCAGAGGCTGCCTAATTGTACAATGCAAGGTTGTGTTGCCCACGTTTTAGATGGTAGCATTGAGGCAATGTCCATATATATATGGAAAATTTTCACCGTATCGCAAACAATAAATCATATCATCACTTATCAAAGAGGAAGAAAAAGAAGGAGAGTTGCATTTCTCACATACAGGCTCAAAGGGTGTCGAGTATGCATTCGCTGCAACCAAAACACCTTCAACCTAGAAACGTGAGCATAGGAATTAATACATTGAAAAATATAATACACAACTGCACCACCCACCCCCCTTAAAAAAAATAAAAAAAAATAAACAAGCCGCATAAATTTGGTGAAGGTTGTTTGTATAAGCAAAGTGAGGATGATTTTGTTGACGTATATGCACAACAGTTGTAGAGATAGCTAGTTTCTTCAGATCTTGTACTATGTCTGCTCGCAACTCTGTTACAAATGTTGCTTGGGTTGTGCAAAAGATCCTTTCTGTAACATCCCTTTTCTTTGTTATATTTTTGAAGAGCATAAGTGGAAATTTCCCTTTATGCAATTATTGTTCCATTGACGAAAACAAATTTGAATAGGTATCGAACAATTGTAGCTGCAACATGGAACAGTGCAATATTTGTGTAACTTACTGAGATACATGCACATTCGAAAGTAAAGGACAAAATTGGATATGGAAAGCGGTACCATTGCCTTGTCGTTGTCTGAATATCTATCCTTTGTATGGATAATGTGTTGCGAGACAAGTTTTCTTTCTAGTGTGATAGATGCACCAATTGTTTCAATTGGGTAAATATCACTACTCTATGCAAGCTAGTTGATAGTCGCGTCTGGGACGAAATGCTATTTTGAACAGACAACGAGATTTTTTTCCACAATACTTGTTTTGCTGAGAAAAATAATCTCATCACAATCACCACAGTCATATACTATTTTGGGCAATATATTAAAATTTGTAATGGATATCCCATTACCTGGCAATATATTTTCTACATGTTTCTGGTAAAGTTGTGTAGGAATAGTCAGTGTGACTGTCATCATGGCCTCCTTGTCTGTCATGTTAGCACACATAATGGATCTAGTTTTGTTTGCCTTTTCCAAGTTGGTGGTATAGACGACCATTATGTCCCTAATGAACATTTTTCCAGTTCGATGGTTGTTCAAGCCCCTTATTGATAGTACTTTGGGTGTTACAACTCTAGACCCGGTGACAATTTTTGAATAGGAAAACTGAAGTGAATGGTAGTGTGCATTTTTTTTCTTTGTTTTCTATTTTTTACTAGCATAAATCTACATGTAGATGCATAACTTCAATGAACTATGGAGCCAAAGTTTTGCAACCACACCTCTTAGTCTACAAAACCTACACTATGTTAGGCATCTTGCTTATACTTGTTGATACTTCTTGTGAACTACAAACCATGTATTGCAGAGCACATCAACATATTCACCATGCCATAGATGAATAAATAGCTGAGCATATTTTTTTTGTAAAAATACTAGGAACATAATGTATGTATATTTACCTTTGTCCTTGTCAGTTTGTTGATGTTTGGGATGACTGACTTCTCATGGCCATGTCACTAGTCCAAATTTTTCTGATGCAAGCATGTGTAGATGAACATCAAAAGGACTAAACAAGCATATTCATTGTATACTATCCATAATAGTTATTAATGTCACATGCATGGTAGAAGGAGGTGGAATATGAAATAGGGTGTCAAGTAATATGCTCAGGAAACATGAGGACCCGAGCATCAAATTGTATGCCTATGATTTTTTGACTGGAAAAATGTTTAACAGTAAACAGGGCACAAGGGCAGAGAACAATGACCAATCTGTATATTGCGGACCCCCAGAAGCTAGGGGAGAAATATTGAAATCTCTAGCCCAGCGCCCACAATCGACAAAGTGGGTAAGTATGGAATAAGGTAGAATCATGGCCATAATTGTGAAATCGTTAGTCCGCCAACTAGCACATAAAGGCATTTTCGAAAACACCACTAACCAGAGAAATTAGAAAACAAAAGGGATATTAGAAAATGGAAAAGGTAGAAATGGAGAGGGAAGAAAGGCCCATTGCACAGTTGGTATACCTTTTCAAAGATTGTAACACATAACCCTCTGCTGTTGCAGAGAACAATTCATCTTCTTGTCCAACCAACTTGATTCTTTGATGTAGACCTCCTGCGCTCAGGCCGAGATTCACTCGGGATCTTTTCCAAAACCTCGCAAAGAGTTAATTAAACCCTTTGTTTAATCCCGTGAAGGATTTCAGGTTTCGTGAGTTGGATTTTCTCGATGCAATTCCACAACTCTTACAATAGCCGAAACACAAAATGTCAAAAAAGATCGACTCCTCCAAAGAGACGAGTATAGGCCACTTGTCTCCCACTAGCTTCCAATTTTTGGGACTCGACCGAACAACCAACATCCATTCATCTTCCTCTATGATTCCGTAATTCTGAAATTGTGCCTTTGATGAGATCGACGACTATGAGCCTCCCTTGATCCGACGGTCTGGATCTTTTCGAGGTTTCACGAATCGGGAGTTCACAACTCTCAACTCCAAAATCAATTATCGCTCCAATCCCCAAATTCATGAAATGATCTAGCGGCTCAAACCGACCACGATCAATGGTCCATGTTGATTCTTGATATTAGGGTGGTGGGTTCATTCAACTTCTAACCACCTCACATCTCCTCTAGATCCCATGGTCCTCACGATTTCGTGAGTTCTCCATGGAGAATTCTGACCGCTCGATTCACTTCTCAATAAAGTTTTCCCAAACAAATTGGTGTTCTCCTTCCTGAAATTGACTTCTATAAGACGATTTCGAACTTCGTCTCCCTTTGACCACTTTCAAAGGTTAAATACCTCCTTTGCTTTGCTTGTAAACTCAAGCTTCCAAAAGGATGTTTGTACGCACTCCTTGCGGCAAACTTTCAAATAACCTCTTGTTATTTGAGTCTTCGACCCTGTGCACTCTTTGCAACAATAGTCTCTCAATCTTCCTCTTGGATTTGTAAAAGCCAAGACCTCACTCGGCCTGTGCACACCTTGCACGGCTCTTGTGTCTATAAAAATGCAATCTGAATCTCTTCTGAGAGTTCAGAGATGAAACTTAGAGTTTGGTCGACGCACTCCTTGCGGACCCTCCACTGCACTCTTGTAGGGTTTCTCAGGAGGAGAAACAATTGAAACTCATTCTTCCCTTACCCTGAATTCAAACATTCAACATAAAATTCCAGAACCTACAAACATGCATAGCATTGAAAGAAATGCATACAGAGAATACAAGCAAGCTTGCAACATACCATTCAACAGGGGATTCCAACAACCATAACAAACACATCAATTTGGAATCAAAGATTTCTTCTATTAATTTGAGTGCTCATGTACATGGTAAATATCAACAACTAAAAATGCATAACATTCTCTCTTCTCCTCTATTCTCTTATGCATCTCTACAGCTTATGAATTATGAATTATGTTACAATGGTACAAGGGTTGAGGGTGTCTATCATCCGTTTTCCCTCCTACACTGCTAAACTGTCTAATCTAACATTCATATCTACCTACTTGCATTCATTATGCATAAATTCCTCTAAGTTTGACAGATGAGAGAAACTCTCAAGATCTGTTTACAATCTTCAAAACACAAAAAGTAAGTACGCTTCCCTAAATATTACATTAATGTCCATTCATTAATCTTAAAAACACTTCAAAATGTGCGTTGGCACTTTTCCAGCTGTCTCCTTTGGTTAGGTGTGTATCTTTGGCTTTATGCGATGCTCCTGCATCATACTCCCTCGCTTGAAAATTTTCATGAACTCCTGTTCATGAGATCTTGCATGGTGTGTCCATGCTTTTGAATTGCTGCTTCATATTCCCAATTGGCATCTTCAACTAGATGTCCTTTCCACTTGACCAAGTATTCAAAATACTCTTTTCTTCTAGTCTTTCTGCTAATCCTCTTGTCAATTATGCTTTCCATCTATGGATTTTCAGCTATAGGAATTTGTTTTGTCCATTTAATTTCTTTCTGTTCATCCTCTTCTCCTACTTCTTCAGCTCTATAGGGTAGAAATCCACGACATTGAATATCGATGAGATTCTGACCCCATCGGGTAATTCAATCTCATATGCGTTCATCCCAAATTTCCTTATGACTTTGCATGGTCCAATCTTCTTCATCTTCAGCTTGTTATAAATTCCCCTTGGGAACCTCTCTTTTCTCAATTGTGGAAGAATCAAATCAACAAATTCAAATTGAATTTCTCGCTTGTGTTGATCTTCTCTACGCTTGTATTCTTGGCTTGAACTCTACAATCTCTCCTTGACTAGGTTGTGAAGATCCTTCCTTCCTTCTGTAAAGTCCTCTGCACTAGCACTCCTAAATTCAACTTGTTCTGAATCTTTCAATTCAGAAACTCCCCTTGGTCGCATTCCATATACAATTTAGAATGGACTCTACCCTATGCTTCTATTGAATGAATCATTGTAAGAGAATTTTGCCTATGGAAGAATCTGATCCCATTGACTGTGTTGTTCAGTCACTAAGCTCCTTAAAAAATCTCCCAAGCTCATGTTCATGACCTTAGTCTGTCCATCCATCTGAGGATGATATGATGAGCTAAAAGACAAGTTTGTCCCTAGCTTCTTCCATAAGGTCCTCCAGAAATGTTCTACGAACTTGGTATCCTGATTAGAAAGGATACTCCTTGGCAAGCTGTGAAGTCTGACGACTTCCTTGAAAAACAGGTTTGCAATATGAGTTGTGTCACTGGTTTTCTAGAATGGTATGAAATGTGCCATATTTGAAAATCTGTCTACTACTACAAAGATTGAATTATATCCCCTTTGTGTCCTTGGTAGTCCCAATATGAAATCCATGCTCACTGTGTCCCATGGCCTTTCAGGTATGGGTAAAGGTTGATATAATCCTGTATTCTTCCTGTTTCCCTTCGTGTGCTGGCAAATTCTGCATCTATCCACGAATTTCCTAACATATGTTCTCATCCCTGGCCAATAATACGAGCTATTCAACTTTGAGAACGTTTTGTCATGACTGAAGTGTCCTACCAATCCTCCGCTGTGCTTTTCCTTTAGTAAATTCTCCCTCATGGAGCATTTCAGAATACATAGTTCATTTCCCCTAAACAATAATCCATCCTAGATCATGTATTCATTCCATTGGATTCTATCCCTGAGAATTGGATTCTCAGACGCCTCATATGCCTCTTTGAAGTTTTGATCATCCATGTACATTTCCTTGAGGTTATCAAAACCCAAAGTCTTGACTCTGAATTCCTACATAAGCAAACATTTCCTGCTGAAAGCATCAACAACTTTGTTAGCAGTTCCAGAAATATGCTTAATCACAAAAGTAAAATTCTGCTCAACCCATTTAGCATGCTTTTGGTTCAACTTATCTTGTCGAGTCATGAATTGCAAAGCATGATTATCGTTGTACAAAAAAAACTCCTTAGGAACCAAATAGTGCCTCCATTTCTTCAGTTCTTGTATGATTGCGTAGAATTCTTTGTCATACGTGGAGTACTTGATCTTTGCTTCATTCAATTTTTCATTGAAATGCGCAATTGGTTTGTTGTCTTGGCTCAAGACCACTCCAATTGCAAATCCACTCACATCACACTTGACCTGGAATGTCTTGCTGAAATCTGGAAAAACCAGAATTGGTTGCTCAATGATCTTCTTCTTCAGCAGGTTGAAGCTCTTCTCTGCTTCCTTTGTCCAGTGAAAAGTTTTATGTGTTTTCTTCACCGTATCCATCATTGGTGCGCTAATTCCACTGAAATTTTGGATGAATTTCCTATAGAATCTAGCCAAACCAAGGAAGCTTCGTACTTCAAATACGCTCTTCGGCGATGGCCAGCCTTTAATCTCTTTTATCTTCTCCGAATCCATTTTCAATTCATTCGCAGTGATAAGAAAACCCAAATAAATGAGTTTTTCATCATAAATGACGATTTATTCATATTGATCAGCAATTTCTCTTATTGTAACCTCCTCATTACTGCAGCTAAATGATTTAAGTGGCCTGCTTCTATTTTTGCTGAAAATTAATATATCATCAAGATATACAATGAGGAATTTCCCAATGAAATCCTTCAGGACTTCATTCATCAATCTCATGAAAGTATTGGGTGCATTCGTTAAGCCAAATGGCATGACAATCCATTCATATATCCCTTCATTCGTCTTGAATGTTGTCTTCCATTCATCACCTTCCCACATTCTATTTTGATGATATCCACTTTTCAAATCAAGTTTTGAAAAAATCTTTGCTCCACTCAAGCAATCCATCAAGTCGTCCATCCTTGGCAATGGGAACCTATACCTGATGCTAATTTTGTTGATTTCCCTTGAGTCTGTACACATTCTCTAGCCACCATCCTTTCTTGGGCTGAGCACTATACGAACAATGCATGGACTCAAGCTCTCCCGAATCAATCCTTTGTCCATTAATTCCTAGTCCTGTCTCTTAACTTCTCCATTCTCCTGCGGCGTCAACCTATAAGCTGCTTTGTTCGGAAAACTGAATCCAGGCATAAGATCGATATGATGGCTTATACTCCTGATAGGTGGCAATGAACAAGGTAGTTCATCCAAATTCTTCCAGCAACTCCTGGATATCTTCTAGTAAATCATCTATCCTCGTACTGGTCAAAACAATTTTGGGCTTCCTGACCACAACAAATTGTGTGCCTTCCTTTTTCTTAACCTCATTAAGAAGTTCCTTCCCACTCATGAGAAGTACAATGTTTCTCATCTCTGTTGTAACCTCTTTATCCTTAATCGACAGCAACATGTGCATCCTACCACTTTTCTTCAGGGTGTATGTGTTATTTCTCCTATCATGAACCACGTTTCTGTCATATTTCCATGGTCTACCCAGTAATAAATGGAAAACATCCATGGGAATAACATCACATAATACCTCATCTTTATATCCTCCTAATTTAAATTCAACCAAACATTGTTTAGTGAAATTTACCTGATGTCCTTTTTGTAGCCATGAAACTTTGTATGGGATTGGATGTGTAACAGTCTCCAGCTCTAGCTTGTCTACCATCTCTATAGATACGAGATTATATGTGCTATCGCTATCCACTATGACCTTGCATACCCTATCTTGGGTTTTGCAATCAGTCTGAAACAAACTGTTTCTTTGGGCTAGGTTCTCTGGCTCCTTCTCTGGTTTCAAGAGAACTTTCCTCATCATTAAGGATCTTCTGCCCTTAGCGTCTTCTACCTCAACATTCTATCCTTGAGCTTCGGAAATGTGAGTTTCACCACCATCTTTTTTCCTATCTGGACACTCATAGGATTTATGTCTGATTTTCCCACAGACAAAGCATTTCACTTTGCCTCTTCCACCTCTTCCTCTTCCTTTGACTCGAGGAAAAGTATTTCTATCAGCATATTGCCTTCCCTATGAGCTTCCTCCTCTCTCAGGTTGAGTTTGAGGTTTCTTCTCCTCTTCCTTAGGTCTCTGAGTTATTTCCTGGGCAATTGTCTTGCCTCTACTTTGACTTCTTCCTCAGCCTCTTTGACCTTGCTTCCAATTCAGCTTCTCTTCAGCTTTCAGAGCCATCTGATAAGCATCTTTTATGGTTCGTATGGTCATCATGCTCATCTCGTCTTGAATGTCATATTGTAGACCATTCATATACCTGACAACTTTTTCATCATCGCTTTCTCGATGACTTGCTCTGATGTTTATCCTGTAGAATTCTTTAGTGTAGTCCTTAACTAACATAAGCTTCTATCTCAAATTCTACATCCTCTGAACAAATTGATTTGATAATCTTTGGGTATAAACTTGGCTTTGATTTTTGCAACCATTCTATCCGAGATTTTGATTTTTTGTTTTCCCTTGCAACGTATATCATCCTACAGTTCATCCCACCACAGTGCTACATGCCCCTTAAGTTTAGTAACGACATGTTTGATCTTCTTGTCTTCTTCAACATCCTCATAGTTAAAGTACTTGTCTAGAGTTCTAATCCAATCTAGAAGCTCTTCAACATATAAGTTTCCCTCGTACATGGGAATGTCCATTTTTTCTCTGGCACCTATCCTTGCAACAACCTTGAATAGGCGTTCTTCTGCAACATATTCAGCCACAACTTCTTTGTTTTCAACTTCATTTTCACTTTCATCTTCATTGATATCCCTAGCTTCAACTGTGTGCTTTTGTGTTGTCTCCATAGCATCAAGCCTGGCACGTAATTCACATATTTCGCTTTCCACTACACGATCATGCATTTGCCTATCTCTTCTTCTCGACGATGTGGCTGTAGAATTCCTCTCTTCTTCTCTCTACTACAGAAAGCAAAGAATTGGTTCTATGCTATGATACCAAAACTGACGCATACCTCCTTCCCTCAGGCTGAGATCCACTCAGGATCTTTTCCAAAACCTTGCCAAGAGTTAATTAAGCCCTTTGTTTAAGCCCGCGAAGGATTTCGAGTTTCACGAGTTGGAGGTTCTTGGTGCAATGCCACAGCTCTTGCAATAGACGAAACGTGAAATGTCAACAAAGATTGACTCCTCCAAAATGGCGAGTACACGCCACTTGTCACCCACTAGCTTCCAGTTTTCAGGACTCGAGCGAATAGCCAACAACCGTTCATCTTCTTCTATGATTCCACGATTCCAAAATTGTTCCTTTGATGAGATTGACGACTGTGAGCCTACCCTAATCTGACGGTTCAAAGATTTTTGGGGTTTCATGAACCGGTAGTTCACGACACTCTACTCCAAAATCACTTGTCGCTCCAATCCCCGAATTCACGAAATGATCTAGCGGCTCAAACCGACCACGATCAATAGTCCACGTTGATTCTTGATATCAATATGGTGGTTTCATTCGACTTGTAACCACCTTACAACTCCTCTGGATCCTACGGTCCTCGTGATTTCGCGAGTTCTCCATGGAGAATTCTGACCACCCGATTCACTTCTCAATAACTTCTTCCCAACTAACTCGATGTTTTCCTTCCTGAACTTGACTTCTATGAGACAATTTTGACCTTCGTCTCCCTTTGAACACTTTTAGAGTTTAAATCCTTCATGTGCTTCGCTTGTAAACTCAAGCTTCCAAAAGGATGCCTGCACACACTCCTTGCGGCAAACTTTCAAATAACCTCTGGTTATTTGAGTCTTCGACCCTGTGCACTCTTTGCAATAGTAGTCTCTCAATCTCCCTCCTGGATTTTTAAAATCCAAGACTTCACTTAGCCTGTGCACACCTTGCATGGCTCTTGTGTCTGTAAAAATGCAATCTGAATCTCTTTTGTGAGTTCTGAGATGAAACTTAGAGTCTAGTCGACGAAGTCCTTGCGGACCCTCTACTGCACTCTTGTAGAGTTTCTTAGGAGGAGAAACAATTGAAGCTCATTCTTCCCTTACCTGAAATTCAAATATTCAACATAAAATTCCAGAACCTACAAACATACATAGCATTGAAAGAAATGCATACAAAAAATACAAGAAAGCCTACAACATACCATTCAATAGGTGGTTCTAACAACCATAACAAACACATCGATTTGGAATCAAAGCTTTCTTCTATTAATTCCAGTGCTCCTGCACATGGTAAATATCAACAACTAAAAATGCATAAAATTCTCTGTTCTCCTCTATTCTCTTCTACATCTCTACAGCTTATGAATTATGTTACAATGGTACAAGGGTTGAGGGTGTCTATCATCCGTTTTCCCATCTACACTACTAAATTGTCTAATCTAACATTCAAATCTACCTACTTGCATTCATTATGCATAAATGCCTCTAAGTTCAACATATGAGAGCAATGCTCAAGATCTTTTTACAATCTCCAAAACACAAAAAGTAAGTACTCTTACCTAGCTATTACATTAATGTCCATTCATTAATCTTCAAAACACTTCAAAATGTGCAATGGCGCTTTTCCAGTTGTCTCCTTTGGTTAGGCACGTATCTTTGGCTTTATGTGATGCTCCCGTATCATACTCCCTCTCTTAAAAAATTTGATGAACTTTTGTTCATGAGATCTTGCATGGTCTGTCCATGCTTTTGAATTGTTTCTTCATCTTCCCAACTGGCATCTTCAATTAGATGTCCTTTCCACTTGACCAAGTATTCAAAATACTCTTTTCTTCTGGTCTATATGCTAATCCTCTTGTCAATTATGCTTTCCATCTGTGACTTTTCAGCTACATCCATTTGTTTTTTCCATTTAATTTCTTTCTGTTCATCCTCTGCTCCTACTTCTCCAGCTCTTTAAGGGTACAAATCCGCAACATTGAATATCGGTGAGATTCTGAACCCATCGGGTAATTCAATCTCATATGCGTTTTTCCCAAATTTACCTTATGACTTTGCACGGTCCAATCTTCTTCATCTTTAGCTTGTTATACGTTCCCCTTGGGAACCTCTCTTTCCTCAAATGCGCAAGAAACAAATCACCAACTTCAAATTGAAGTTCTAGCCTGTGTTGATCTTCTCTATGCTTGTATTCTTGGCTTGAACTCTACAATCGCTCCTTGATTCTGCTGTGAAGATCCTTCATTCCTTCTACAAAGTCCTCTACACTAGCACTCCTAAATTTAGCTTGTTCTAAATCCTTCAGTTCAGAAACTCCCCTTGGCCACATTCCATATACAATTTGGAATGGACTCTACCCTGGGCTTCTATTGGATGAATCTTTTTAAGTGAATTCCACCTGTGGCAGAATGTGATCCCATTGACTATGGTGTTCAATCACTAAGATCCTTAACAAATCTCCGAAGCTCTTGTTCACGACCTGAGTCCGTCCATCCGTCTGGGGATGATATGTTGAGCTAAAAGACAAGTTTGTCCCTAGCTTCTTCCATAAGTTCCTCCAGAAATGTCCTATGAACTTGGTATCCCGATCAGAAACGATACTCCTTGGCAAGCCATGAAGTCTGACGACTTCCTTAAAAAATAGGTTCGCAATATGATCTGTGTCATTATTTTTCTGGAATGGTATGAAATGTGCCATCTTTGAAATTTTTTCTACTACTGCAAAGATTGAATCATATCCCCTTTGTGTCCTTGGCAGTCCCAATAGGAATTCCATTCTCACTGCATCCCATGACCTTTCATGTATCGGTAAAAGTTGATATAATCCTACATTCTACCTTTTTCCCTTCGTGTGCTGGCAAATTCTACATCTATCCACGAATTTCCTAACATCTATTCTCATCCCTGGACAATAATACGAGCTATTCAACTTTGAGAACATTTTTTCATGACTGAAGTGTCCATCCAATCCAACACTGTGCTTTTCCTTTAGCAAATTCTACCTCATGGAGCATTTTAGAATACATAGTTGATTTCCCCTGAATAATAATCCATCCTGGATCATGTATCCAGTCCATTGGCTTATATTCTTGAGAATTGGATTCTCAGATGCCTCATATGCCTCTTTGAAGTCTGGATCATCCCTATACATTTCCTTGAGGTTATCAAAACCCAAAGTCTTGACTCTGAATTCCTGCATAAGGAAACATTTACTGCTCAAAGCGTCAACAACTTTGTTAGCAGTTCTAGAAATATGATCAATCACAAAAGTAAAATTCTACATGTATTCAACCCATTTAGCATGCTTTTGGTTCAACTTCTCCTGTCGAGTCACGAATTGCAAAGCGTGATTATCGCTGTACAAAAAAAACTCCTTAGGAACCAAATAGTGCCTCCATTTCTTCAATTCTTGTATGACTGAGTAGAATTCTTTGTTATACGTGGAGTACTTGATCTTTGCTTCATTCAATTTTTCACCGAAATACAAAATCGACCTGTTGTCTTGGCTCAAGACCGCTCCAATTGCAAATCCACTAGCATCACACCTAACCTGGAATGTATTGTTGAAATCTGGCAAAACCAGAATTGGTTTCTTAGTGATCTTCTTCTTCAGCAGGTTGAAGCTCTTCTCTGCTTCCTCTTTCCAGTGAAAAGTTTTATGTCTTTTCTTCACTGTACCAGTCATTGGTACACTAATTCCACTGAAATTTTGGATGAATTTCATGTAGAAGCTAGCCAAACCATGAAAGCTTCGTACTTCAAATACACTCTTCGATGATGACCAACCTTTAATCATTTTTATCTTCTCCGGATCCATTTTCAATTCATTCACAGAGATAACAAAACCCAAATAAATAAGTTATGTCCTCATAAATGACAATTTGTTCATATTGATCAACAATTTCTCTTGATGTAACCTCCTCATTACTGCAACTAAATGATTTAAGTGTTCTTCTTCTATTTTGCTGAAAATTAATATATCATCAAGATATACAATGACGAATTTCCCAATGAAATCCTTCAGGACTTTGTTCACCAATATAATGACAGTATTGGGCACATTCATTAAGACAAATGGCATGACAAGCCATTCATATAACCCTTCATTCATATTTAATTTTGTCTTCCATTCATCACCTTCCCTCATTCTAATTTGATGATATCCACTTTTCAAATCAAATTTTGAAAAAAACTTTGCTCCACTCAAGCAATCCATCAAGTCATCCATCCTTGGCAATGGGAACCTATACTTGATGGTAATTTTGTTGATTGCACTTGAGTCTGTACACATTCTCCATCCACCATCCTTTCTTGGGCTAAGCACTGTAGGAACAGTGCATGGACTCAATCTCTCCCGAATCAATCCTTTATCCATGAAGTCCTGGACCTGTCTCTTAACTTCTTCATTCTCCTACGGCGTCAACCTATAAGATGCTTTGTTTGGAAAACTGGCTCCATGTATAAGATCAATATGATGGCTTATACTCCCGATAGGTGGCAACGAACAAGGTAGTTCATCCACTACTATATTAGCAAATTTTTCCAGCAACTCCTGGATATCTTCTGGTAAATCATCTATCCTCATACTGGTCAAAACAATTTTGGACTTCCTGACCACAATAAATTGTGTGTCTTCCTTTTTTTTAACCTCATTAAGAAATTCCTTCCAACTTATGAGAAGTATAGTGTTCCTCATCTCTGTTTTCACCTCTTTATCCTTAATCGGTAGAAACATGTGTGTCCTACCGCTTTTCTCCAGGGTGTACGTGTTCTTTCTCCCATCATGAACCACGTTTCTGTCATATTGCCATGGTCTACCCATGTTAAGCCCTAATATTGGCTCATTACCCCTTAATTGGGGCATATTATATTAGTAATGTTATTTTATTTGTGTCGACTTTAGGCCATTATTTCTAATTATACCTCCTAGTCTCCTATATATACCAATGAGACATTTTCATTTTGAATGATCTTGTACTTGAACATTTAAGTGGGGTAAAAGGAGGTTGCCCCCACGAAGAGGATTATTATATGAATTTATCTCTTTTTCAAGGCGTTGAGTACTTTTCCTAAGGTTTTTCTATGATATATTGATATTTGATTCTTAACATATGGTATCAGAGCTCAAGGTCTTGGGGTTTCGCTGCTACATCTAAGACACCTTGGAATATTCGCTATAAAAATTTTTCTACAATGTTTAAGAAGGAACAACTAGGATTTTATTTAGCAGACGGATCAAGGTACGTTGGGTTCAAAATTTAGCTCCTGAGGCCTTATACTTTCATAGATACAGCCTGTACAAGATAGGGTTCTGGAATCATCCTGAACTGAGTCATTGTGGAATTTTCGCTATAAAAACTTTTCTGTAACATTTAAGACTCTGAAATCTGGGGGATATTTACAGAAATTAGTAAGGTATCCATGGTAAAACTTTCAGATTCTAGGTCATCTTAAATTTGTAGATACACCCTGTGTAAGATAGGGTATCTGACTAGTCCTATTGACTGGTCTCAAGAAGGTGTTCCAGGTAAAACAATCATAACTTCTTCCTAGAGTATCCAAATTGAGTGGGACTAGTTTCATGGATCGTGGATAGTCTATAGTATTTCTTGTGAGAGTTTCAGAATTTTATATCAATTATTTTGTGCGGGGCGCTATACAAGTGAGATCTCCTGGAAAGGACAAAAATTGGCAAGTTGTGGGAAGTTATAGTATATTCCACTTGGCACATCCAATTTTGATCAGACCTGTGGCATTGTAGAGAAGGAATATCAGAAAACTACATAAAATAATGTTTCATACCCAGAAGGGCCGAAACCTGGGATATACAACAAAAGAAATATTGTCTAGCAGAACCACCTCAAAATCAAGGCCAACATGCCACCAGAAAACGGAACTTCTACACCAAATAAGCCTCCAGAAAATCCTACTTGGACTCTTGATGAAGGTGAATAAATGCATAGGGACATAAATGAACTACAAAAGAAGATGGATTCAATGGAAGCTAAGATGGATACTAAGATGGATGATTTAAAAGAGGAGATCATGGAAGTATTGTAAAATTTCATAACAGAGAGGACACCTGAAAGTGAAAATGCATCC
This sequence comes from Picea engelmannii, assembly GCA_009831015.1. Lineage (NCBI taxonomy): Eukaryota > Viridiplantae > Streptophyta > Pinopsida > Pinales > Pinaceae > Picea > Picea engelmannii. Next base: position 72,271 of record ML821989.1, read on the forward strand.
TATGAATTCATGATGAGGTCACAAGGAAGGTGAATCAAGAAAGGAGAAACTCCAACTTTGGTTTGAAGACCAACCACATTCCTAATATTGATATGAGGAAGTTTGATGGCAAGGACCCAATCACATGGATACTTCAGATGGGGCAATTCTTTGATCTCCATAATGTGCCACATACACAAAAGTTACGAATTACTTCTTTATATTTAGAACCTAATCAATTTGTATGGTATCGATGGATTTGTTCTCTCAAATCACTCGTCACCTGGACAATTTTCACGGAAGAAATGATAGCACACTATGAGGATACAAGGAGCAATACCTTCTTTAGCGCAAAAGGGTTCAGTTACCGAGCACATTGAGAACTTCCAAAGATTGAATATAAAGGTAACCAATATTCTAGATGAGCACTTGATTTATGTATTCATAGGAACTTTAAATGATAGCATTCAACATGAGGTTCACCTTTGGGAACTCAAATCATTGGAGAATGCATTTAAGGTGACAAGAAATGTTGAAAGTAAAAATATGGCTATGGCTACTAGAAGGACCAATCCTAACATCAATAGAGAGAACAATTCTCCTTCTTCTAAAACACCTCAACCTACAAGGTTGACACCTCAACAATTGGAGGAAAGAAAAGCAAAATTTTTATTCTTTAATTGTGACAGCAAGTACAGTAAGGGACATAAGTGTGGTGAGAAGAAATTATTCTACATAGATTGTGAAGAGGAAGAAGAACAAGAACAAGAACCATCTCAAGATGAAAATGTAGAAGCAATTTCATCTGAA